>FR989927.1:7831065-8042132 GCA_905404155.3 Plebejus argus | reverse complement strand
TCATACTGCCCTGATACCAGAAAAGACCGCTACGTGAAAAATACGTTTTTTTTATTTTTTTATGTGTAAACTAAGCAGATTGTCAGCTTTCTGGTTCTATTTGACTTATATTTTTAAGTTTATTAGTTTCTGAGATAAGTTGCCGCTATAAGACCCTTATTTTCAGTTTTTAGAGATGGTCATAAGATAAAAAGCCGCTAAACTAAATTGCTAAGCTATAAACATGTTATAATATCTTAACTGATGTTTATGTTAGTAAAAATTTAAAACATGGTTGGGGAACTACTACACGAGAATGCCGTGAAATGGTCATGATAAGTATAAAAACCGTTATTTAACTATAACGACCTTAACACGTAGCAAATTTTTGCCCAGAACCATTTCCATTATAAGCAATAAAACGGCTAAATTATCATCATACACTAGAACTACGTTATGATAATATGTAAACTGTCTTTAAGCGTAGTAGAATAATTATAAATCAAACTAAAAAACTACACAACAAAACTATGACCGTCATTTAACTTAGGATTTTATTTAAATGTTTGCATGATGGCATTTCATAAACGCGGTTTAATTAAAAAACTAAACAAAAAGACCGCTATTTATGTTGATTGAGAGAAGAGCGGGGGGGAATACGAACGCGCCAGCGGCCAGAGGCTGAAGCATGCAGAGGCAGAGGGTGCAGGCCCGCAGGGCATCGATCGATCCGCGATCGACAGTCAATATTTTGTCGGCGTGCCGCATGGGGGAAGGTCGCGTGCTTGCTTTGCGCGCCAAGAATTTGGCGCGATTTTCGTAGGACAGCTGAGGTAACATTAAACATTAAACACCTATGTACTTTTAAATTTTAAAAGTACATAGGTGTTCAAATTATTTTCTACAACGAGATAATTGTAATGATAACTGCTAACATTATGGATCCCATAAGTTATAGGAAAACTAAATGATGCAAGGATAGAAGAAAATATAAACGAATTTGACAAATGTGAGATTAGCGAAGTACGAAAATTAGGAAAGAAAATCAGCGGAAAACAAAGACCAATATTAGAAATATAAAAAAAATGCAAAAACTTCCCTACAAACATATTATACGCTACAGAAGACTTTTCAAAAGAAGTTCTAAAAATTAGAAAGGAGCTCTGAAGAAAAAAGTAAAGGAAGAGATTAAAAGGAAACAGGGCATTTATAAGATAATATGACAAGATAATAATTAAAGGAGAGAATGAAAAGAGGAAAAGATCTCCATTCCAACCACCAGCAGATTCTTACGAAAGAATAGGACTGAATCAGAAGGCAAGCAAAATAAACAAGACTAATGCCTTTGAATACATTGCAACGCCCAAGGACTTACTCACAAACAATATCAAAACAGTAAGTTAGTTTTGAACGAAAAAGCTACATGTTTCCTCGTTTCGAGGGCACATCTTTAACCATCTCCCCTAGCATTGAGATACTTGGCGTCAACATATCGAGCGAAGTCCAGTTCCGATATCATCTAGAGGGTAAGGCCAAATAAGCCTCGAAGAAGCTTGGTGTTCTTAACAGAACGAGACAGTACTTCAGTCCGGACCAACGCCTACAACTCTACAAGGCGCAGGTTCGGCCTCATATGGAATATTGTTCTCATCTCTGGGCAGGGGCGCCAAAATACCAACTGCTCCCTCTGGATCGTATCCAGCGAACAGCTTGGACCCCTTGGAATTACGCCGAGATGTAGCTTCACTCTGCATCCTTTATCGGTTGTATCACGGGGAGTGCTCTGAGGAATTGTTCGGAATCATACCACCTGCAACTTTTCGCCATCATCCCACGCGAAAAACATACCATCCTCACCACCTTGATGAGTGGCAGTCTTCCACAGTGCGTTTTTCGCGTAACTTTCTGTCGCGCACTGTAAAACTCTGGAACGAACTGTCACCAGCAGTATTTCCGGACCTATATGACCTGCAAACCTTCAAGAAAAGAGCGTATTCCCTCTTAAAAGGCCGGCAACGCCCCTCCAGCTCTTCTGATCTTGCGAGTGTCCATGGGCGACATGGGCGACTGTTGCCGCTATAACAACAAATACTAAAAATAACATAAGGTTTATTTTTAAAGGGGGCTCCCATACAAGAAACGTGATTATTTTGGCCTTTTTTGCTCGTAATCAATAATGGTAACAGCTACGCACTTGAAATTTTCACAAAATCCTTAATTGTATTTGTACTTTAATAACTAATAATAAAATTAAAATAAAGTAAATATCTAAGGGGGCTCCCATACAAAAAACACAATTTTTTGTCTACTTTCGCTCTATGCCGGTACGAAACCCTTCGTGCGCGAGTCCGACTCGCACTTGGCCGATCATTAATATATCTACTTTTTGATCTCTCATAGAAGTAATGTTTTTCTTAAATAAATAAATAAATAAATAAAAATAATTTTCATATGTTTAGTTACGGTACTGTACCAGAAATTATTAGGACTGAAGTCAGTAAGAATTCTATTGATTGTTAAGATGTTTAACGTCGTTTACAATATATTACCAAATAATAAATTAAGCATTAAAGTATCTTTCACAAATAAATAATTTGTTTTGATATTACAGTTTTATTTCTGATCAAATATAATATTTTTTTGCTGTTGCATTTTTGATCTAATGGTCTTTTCAGCTAATCACTAGGATTATTTGAAGTGGTGTACTTAGTTAAAATACAGTTATTAAGTGGGTAGTGCATTTAACTGCTTTCTCGTTTAGTATTATACTGATAACTTTTAAACCAATTTTGATTAAACTAATCAAAAATACCGTTGACGTCACATAATGGCGTTTTTAGATTGATGAATATATTTCTTCTCAGTTACGTAATAATCTATAAAGCAGTTAGGCCACATAGCGGTATTTTTTCGTATGATTAATGTAAAAAATAGGTATATCAAAATTTAAAGACAAAAATCATACGCTAAACGGCAGTTACCGTCGAGGTAACTGCGTTTTAACCTAGCAGCGTGAATGAAAGAGTTATTTATGTGCTAAGCTAAACCAGAAAATTGTATTTTAAATTACCTTACAAACATATTATATAGAAAAGGAGAACATGAAAATATTCCACGTAAGGTCACTTATTTTAATCAATAACTAGATCTTAACTAATCATAATACTTTTCAAGAAATCTCTTTTCCCGCTATTTTTGTCAATTACCAAAAGTTGCGTTTTGCACGTAGCGGTCTTTTCTGGTATCAGGGCAGCATAGCGCACGCTACGATTTCAACGTGCGTCACGGGCATGCCTCACGTTCGCTGTTGACAGCGCTATAAGGCATGCCCTTGATGAACAGAAAAAGGCACAATTTGGACAAAACTATAGCATAACACGATTGGTCAATTTTTATAACACAGAATATTCAATCAAAAATACAATCAATCAAAAATAATACCGTATGAGATGAAAACTTTGCCAATCCAGACTTTTAAAAACCGGCCAAGTGCTTGTCGGGCCACGCGCAATGTAGGGTGCCGTAGCACCGCTAGTTTTTGAAAATTTCTGTATGGTCAATGAATGTACATTTATAACATGTTTTACACTACTAACAACATCATCTCAAAGGAATTTGAACGAAAAGTTCCTTTTTACTTCGCCGAATACATTTTTTTTAGTTGATCGACTATTACTCAATAACTTATGAAGTCAACTTAGTCGTGATAGTTTTCCTTTTAAATTCAGCATATTTCCTACTCCCGTGAATTTTTTCACATTTCCAGAAGCAACCGTTTAGCTGGTAGAAGGGGGGGGACACTGGACTCTAACGATTTTTTCCACTTTAAAACTTAATATTTCACAAATGGATCCCTAAACCGGAAAATGATCTATGAATACTCATAATATTTTTAAAAAACCTATCCAACGACACCCCACACGATGGGGTGGGCGCGAAAAAAAAAATCAACCCCGCTTGATGTGTAGGGGAGGTACCATAAAAAAATATTTTTTAAATATTTTATATACTTACCATTTTGTAGACATTATTAATATGTATATTCATGCCAAATTACAGCTTTGTAGGTCCTATAGTCTCTGAGCAAAACCGCGGACAGACAGATAGTGTTGAATTGATCTTAAATAATAACCATTATCTTATTGTTAGTGCCATCTAGTAGACTTGTTTGTCAACTTATATATGTATGAACTAAGTAACAGATTTGCATTATCTGTGGTTATAATCTGTGGTTTCATAGTCTGAATTGTGCTTTTGAATAAAGTTAGTTCTCTGTCAAACTCCATACGGTCGTTTTACTTTAGAGATAGACGGACAGACGAACAGACGGACAGACGGACAGGCGGACAGATGGACAGACGGACAGACGGACGGACAGACTGAAACTATAAGGGTTCCTTGTTGACTACGGAACCCTAAAAAACGACTATCATTATTACTAATCGAAAAATCGTATTACTCAGTGACTGAATTTTTAAATGACGATGCCCTGAAATAATTTGACATGTATTTTCAATTGATACCCACTAAGTAATAATAATTGTTATTTTATTTATTCTACATTGACATTAATTGATATTTAAAAATGTTTTAATTATTTAAGTAATATTGTTAATATAAGTGAAATTGTAATGTAATTTGAAATATTTGTATACCTTGACGAAGGTGGAAATGTAGCGAAACCATTATTATGTTTAACACCTATTACATGTTGTATTTACCTGTATTTCACAAATAAATTCTATTCTATTATTTTTTTACAGAGGTAATAGAATAGAATAGAAATTCTATTCTATTACCTCTGTAAAAAAACCGGCCAAGTGCGTGTCGGGCCACGCGCAATATAGGGTTCCGTAGTACCGCTAGTTTTTGAAAATGTTTGTATGGTCAATGAATGTACATTTATAACATGTTTTACACTACTAACAACATCATCTCAGTTACTTTCAAAGGAATTTGAACGCAAAGTTCCTTTATACTTCGCCGAATACATTTTTTTAGTTGATCGACTATTACTCAATAACTTATGATTTATGAAGTCTTCTGAGCCGTGATAGTTTTCCTTTTAAATTCAGCAAATTTCCTACTCCCGTGAATTTTTTCACATTTCCAGAAGCAACCGTTTAGCTGGAAGAAGGGGGGGGGGACACTGGACTCTAACGATTTTTTCCACTTTAAAACTTAATATTTCACAAATGAATCTCTAAATCGGAAAATGATATTCTATGAATACTCATAATATTTTTAAAAAACCTATCCAACGACACCCCACACGATGGGGTGGGCGCGAAAAAAAAATCAACCCCGCTTGATGTGTAGGGGAGGTACCATAAAAAAAATATTTTTTAAATATTTTATGTACCATTTTGTCAGCATTATTAATATGTGTATTCATGCCAAATTACAGCTTTGTAGGTCCTATAGTCTCTGAGCAAAACCGCGGACAGACAGACAGACGGACAAACGGATAGACGGACGGACAGACCGAAACTATAAGGGTTCCTTGTTGACTACGGAACCCTAAAAAGGGATTTTTAGGGTTCCGTAGGAAAGGAAGGGATCGGTTAATCTACACTACTATTATAAAGAGGAAAGATTTGTTTGTTTGTTTGTTTGTTTGTTTGAGTCGAATAGGCTCCGAAACTACTGGACCGATTTGAAAAATTCTTTTGCTATTGGAATCTTACATTATTTCTGCTGAACATAGGCTACATTTTATTTTGGAAAAAATTAGGGTTCCGTAAGATATTTGAGTTTTTCGGACGCAAGGTGTAAAAAATCAGCTAGAAAAGTTACTTATTTTGCGTACGCTGCCTAAACTATAAAAGATAGAACCATAAAATGTTCTAAGTAATTGTAGATCTTATAAATATCTACAAAAAAGTCCGCGACACACTATACCTATCTATGTCGAGTGAGGCACAATAACCATTTATTTATTTAAAAATCCTGAATTTTTTTTGGACTACATTAAAACGGATATATTTTACTCACGCTATTAATCCTTATCAAAATAAATTATTTTATCACTAAGTACAGTTTATGTAGATAATATTTGGTCTTTGAATGATTAAAATTGGACGTTTGGTTTTGAAATTATGGCGAAATTAAAAAATTACGATAGTGGGCGTCACCAAAGCGCGTGCGGAGGAAGACAATATTCTGTTGTAGAAATGAAAATACTGTACATAAAAGATATGAAATGACACCCGAAATTACACCTTTGTCACTACATCGCTATAGAATACAAAAATGTGGTTAGTTTTTTGTCTGTCTGTCTGTCTGTCACTCTTTCTGTCTGTCTGTATGTTTGTTCCAGCATCACACGAAAAATACTGATCCGATTTGAATGTGGTTTTCGCAGATATATTTATCTTCTTCCAACTTAACATCTGGTGTATAAAAATCCTCCCCCCCCTCCCCTCTCAACCCTCTCTGGGGACCAAAGAGGGGTCAGATTTTGTATACAACTTTTTTCTTTAGTGGACTTACTTCATATTAGGTATTAACTGTGTTTTTCAACTTAACATCTGGTGTATGCAGTATGACCTTCCCTCCCCCCCACACCCTCTTAGGGGACAAAAGAGGGGGTAAAACATGTAAATTAACTGATGATGTAGAAAATATACTTTAAATGGCAAAACAACGTTTGCCGGGACAGCTAGTAAAAATATAAAACACTTACAATCTCTTAAGTATAGCAAACAAGTTTGAATTATAAAGATTAATAGCTGTTGCCTGCGACTTCTTCTGCGTCAGTATAATATATAATATATAACAACAAACATAGATACATAATTATTATTTTCCCCACCATATTTCACCATTTTCCATAAATTCTTCCACCAATTCGTCACAGCGCAGTGTGATATTACATTATGATCTAGAGCCCTCCTTATTAACCCTCAATTCACTATAGGTGTTTACTTACGTAAACACCTTTTATAAGTCACTGGGACTCACATATTTTAAATGTATATTTTTATGAAATAAAAGAAGTTTTATCAACATTTCTTATGTTCTTAGTTAATTATAAGAAAAAAATTTAAAAACTTAACAAACTTTTAAGATTATATTAAAAATTTAAGAACCCAATGACATTTTTAAGATTCGTCTAAACCAACAAATATTCTAAAAATAAAAAAGAACTAAACGATTTTAAATCAATAAAGATACACAAAATAAAATAATCTTAAATGTAATAATTATGCTTCTATACAAAGAAAAAAAAACGTGCAGTGGGTTTCTACCATGATTGTCTAATAGTACATTACGCACCTAGGGCAGGAAAATAAGAAATGTCTCAGATCACAATATGTAATTGTGGGCCGAGCGAAGCCGAGGTCAACAAACATGTGATCTGAGGCTTTCTTATTTACTGCCCATGGTGCGTATACTATTTTCTCATCGACGGAGGCGGAAAACGGCAACATCGGTAAGCGCAGCGGGAAGAAAGTTGACGTTTTCCGCCCAGAGGTGAGAAAAAGCTATTTCGGCATATATTTTTGAGCAAGTAAATATTTGTTTCATATTTTTTGTGCGTTACCACTATATACCACTCTGCGTTCCCAAGCGAAGATCGTTGACGTAGGCAGTAAGGCAGCTAGCCTAAAGTGGAGCTGGGCAGGGCACATCTCCCGCATGCACCCGGACAGGTGGGCGCATCTAGTTTCGGAATGGCTACCGACTGGTCGGCGTAATAGAGGCCGACCCAAAAAAAGGTGGCGCGACGAACTGGATGCGTTCGACAAAGAGTGGCCTGTAACAGCACAAGACCGCGAATTGTGGAAGAAAAGAGCCTCCCCTCTTTTCTTCCTTTGCCCAGCTGCAGTGGGACACAGTGAGCCAATAATAATAATAATTTTTTGTGCAGTTTTTGTTCTCTATTTGTAGTGGCATAATAATTAATAGCAATACTTTCTCTCCGAGGTAATTGTCATCGGTTTCAGGATGGCGCACATAATATTCAAGACTAGATGTCCCGGCAACGTTGTTTTGCCATTTAAAGTATTTCTACTTCATCAGTTGATACAACATGTTACCCCCTCTTTTGTCCCTTAGGAAAAATTTTATACACCGAATGTTGAGTTGGAAGAAGACAAATATATGCGGAAAACCGTATGCAAATCGGATCAGTAGTTTTCCTGTTAAAGAAAAAAGTTTGATACAAAATCTGACCCCCTCTTTTGCCCCCTTAGAGGGGTGGGGGGATTTTTTTTATACACCAGATGTTAAGTTGGAAGAAGACAAATATATCTGCGAAAACCGCCTTCAAATCGGATCAGTAGTTTTCGTGTGATAGTGGAACAAACATACAGACAGACAGACAGAAAGACAGATAGACAGACAAAAAACTAACCACATTATTGGCTTCTATAGCGATGTAGTGACACCCCCGCTTATTATTTTTTAAATATCTTTAGTGTACAGAATTTTCATTTCTACAGTTTTATTATATGTATAGATGGAACTTTTGCCAAGACCTTTCGTCCGATGTTTTTTCTGCGTCAATCCCAAACATTATTTATTTTTTTGACTCATATTATGTACATAAAGTTAATATACCTAGCGGAATGGAGAAACAAAGGCCTGAGCAAACGAGATGTCACTATCAGTAACACTGCGTGTTAAAAAGAGACGTGTGATACCTACATGACAGCTGCACTCTTTTTTTGACGTCCATCAGCCCGCATCAGCCCGGTTGACAATTTAATTTCATAGAATCCAAGTTCAATCATGCTTGTGTAAATGTATACGTACACATATTTTCACACAGATGAAAACCAATTTCGGTTACGTTTGACAGTTAAGTAATGATGATAGAATACAGAGATTCATCAAGGGCGTATTTCGTCTTAGACCAGCATTGCCGAATATACGATACGGCTACTTGGGATGTAAATATTATAGTCCTAAATCGTGGACGGTGAAGGTGTCCGTGGTAACTGGTACCGCAATGAGGATTTAAATTTAGAAAATCTGTTAAAAAAGAGTAAAGACTACTAATCTTTTAGCTCTTGCCAGTTGCCACGGCCCATAGAATACAGACTTTATCTAAAATAAATATAAACAACATACAAATTTCTCCACGATGTATTAGTATACCAATTCCAGACATTTCAAAAACATCCAGACCTGTTTCGAATCAGACTATACTTTACTTACTATTATTTCCACATAGGGACCAGATATTCCCAGCAAAAACCCTGAAAGCATACTTAGAAAAGACTCATTCATTAAGAAAATCTCTCTTATTATTCATTGGTTTTAGAAAGTTTCACAAGTAAGTCGGTGCGCAGACTAAGTCGATGGGTGAATTGTACGGTGGGTGCTTGCGGAGCAGATACAACCACAGAAATAAATGATTTATTTCTGTGGATACAAGTTATAACGGTGTTTACTGCGCACAACACGAGACACGCCAGTACCACAGTATAACAATATTTAAATATAGGTATATTGTTATACTGTGCTAGTACATCGGCGGACGTCAACATAGACGCCATCGCAGTACAGCTGGCTGGAGTGAACTCGCTTCAAGTGTTCGCTAAATTTTACAATAAACCTGTAATCAATGTTAATTCTGAATTGTCGCTAGCCAACTCAATTTTCAACGGCGAGGATTCAATTTGAAAACAAGAATGTTGTATTTGATTATTAAAGTTATTATTGAATAACTATACCTACTGACTACTGTTATATCACTAAATAAGAATATTATTTTAATAATTTATATATTATTTGTTAAGTTAATTTAATTGCTTATTACAAACATGTTAATTGTTAATATTACCTCATTTTTAACAATAAAGGACTGAGCACACTGAGACGGGCCTTGCCGGGGCTCAGCGTGTCGGGGCTCATTGCATAAATCCGCCTCCATACGATTTGTATGGAGGCGGATGCGCGTATCGCCCACTGTGCCGGCGCGCATTGGCGCGGATTTTGCTCGGCGGATTTCCGTCAATGCGACACGGCCCGACAAGACCCGCTGCGCCCCGGCAAGACCAGCTACGCCCCGGCAAGCGACGCGCGGATACGATGCGATGCGGCCCGGCAAGCCCCGGCCCCCGCCACACCCCGCATCGCCCCGCCGCGCCGTCACTCGTCGCGCAGAGTATGGCAGAGCGTTGCGCGCCGACCCGTCCCGGCCCGCCCCGACCCGCCCCGGCATGCTCCGCCTCAGTGAGCGTTAAAATCCGTCAATGCGACACGGCCCGACAAGACCCGCTGCGCCCCGGCAAGACCCGCTACGCCCCGGCAAGCGACGCGCGGATACGATGCGATGCGGCCCGGCAAGCCCCGGCCCCCGCCACACCCCGCATCGCCCCGCCGCGCCGTCACTCGTCGCGCAGAGTATGGCAGAGCGTTGCGCGCCGACCCGTCCCGGCCCGCCCCGACCCGCCCCGGCACGCTCCGCCTCAGTGAGCGTTAAAATCCGTCAATGCGATGCGACCCGACCCGGTAACAGTGTGCTATAGCGCATTATGCGCTGCGTTGAGCCCCGACCCGCCCCGGCCAGCCCCGGCACGCGCCGACAAAATGTGCGCGAAGCTTGAAAGACTGATTTTGTAAATATATTTTGCAGTTTAGATTAATTATTACTGATGATTTCAATTCTTACTCTCAAAGTCTACAAGTAAAAATAAATAAATTCAATACCAATCTCGAGGACGAGGCACGAAATATAATTAATGATTAAACGAACTTTCCTAAACGTGAAGTTCCATCATAATTATATGAATTATGAAGCGCCTCGTCCGAAGAGATTGGTCGTTATCCCGGAAATATTATTGTATCTGACTAGGTAAGTCGAAGCCACAGCTATGACAGCGGTGAGGCGGCGGGGCGGGGGTGGGCGTGGGATACTGGAGCATAATAATTTTAACCTATCAAGTATCAAGCCCCAAGCGGTCGCATGCGACCGAGACGACAATAGAATACAATGGCAATTCCTAGAATCCGCGATCGACGGATTAATTTGCACGAAAATTCTCAACTGAGTGGGGTCAATCTGTGTTACTACAAGTAAAAATAAATAAATTCAATACCAATCTCTTCGGACGAGGCGCTTCTTAATATAAGTAATTATAAAATTTGAAAGTAGTTAAATTCTGTGGCCCTAGTGAAAAGGGGTACAAGTCCGATTTTGTCGAAAATGAGTTTATTATACCAAAATGATGAGAAATAAATGCTCTATCGATTGGTGTAAACGGATCTAAGCTATCTTTAAAAACAAAAAAGTTTCTTGGTGTATATGGGTCTAACTAACACAAAAAAAACTACATAAGTTGGATCCAAGTACATCTGTATTGTTTTCAACTGAAAAAATTTAAAAAAAAATGTGTTTTTTGATCTAAATTAACATAAACTACCTTCCTTTTTATAAAATTTGGTGTTTACCAATACAACAAGAGTTGGTCCTTAAAAATGACTTAGTGAGTAATGATGTTACTGGACATCAATCTGTTTTCACCAAAATAAATGACAAAAGTCCAGTATAACTCAGTTTAGATCAGTATTCACAATACGCTATCCTACGAATGGTATTCATTTTACGTGTAAAACGATATAAAGCGTCGATGCGGGGGACTGGTCCGCACCGGGTGTGTGGAGGGTGCATTGCGCGGTGCGCCCGCGCCAGCGTGACAACTTTTAGTAGATTTCTACTTTTTTTTTACTACAAATTGAACTGACTTAGTAGTGTAAAATCATTTAGTAGATTTCGGTAGAAAATCGGTATTATGGAACAGTCTTACATGATAATCCAAAATGCAAGTATCAAGGCCATAAAAAACCTCTTGGGTCCTACAGAACTCAAAACTGGCAACACAGAAAGGTGCGAAGTCTTTCAGGGGATTTCCTGTAACAAATACAGTGCTATACAGGTAGGTCTCTTTTCCACATACAACGATAGAACAGGAAGAAATTGATATGTCATTCAATTCTATATTGGTCATTTCTTAGTCAGTATTTTATTGAAAATGTGGAAAGCAATTTCTAATGAGAAAAGCGAGACTTAGTCTTCTCCCATTAATAAACCCATGAGTGTCAGATCTTTTTATACTTACTAAATCTAATAAGACATAAGTGATGATAACGATGATCAGCATCCTCTTCTTAATGATGACTGTTCAGATGAGATTTCCTAATATTTTTATTTAGTCAACTTGCTATAAATAATTTTCCATATAAACTTAATCAATATGAAAACTCTTTTGACTGTTGTAATTTACTTTAAAGTTACAACAGTCAAGTATGACTGTTGTAACTTAAGGCCGTCCCCCGAGCAAACGACCTTGGCCATACATTTGCCGCGTTGCCGAGATCCCACCAAAACCCTATTTTTTTATTCATCTTAGTTCAAAATTGTCCTAAAAAAAACGGGGAATGTGTAGTTTATGATATTGTCGATCTATTGGCGTGTGTTTCAATTAAAAGTAATATGTAAATCCTAAGGGGATGCTGAATGTATGCTTAAATTTTAATAAATTGGTTTTACTTTAGAAGCTCATATTATCATGAGTACCTATAATAAACAAGAATATAAAAAATAAAACGGGGAAAGGAATGTTGATATACTGAAGATTATTGTTGTATTTTTATTATAACTTTGTAGCTTTCAAATAATGAGTTTGTAAGGCTTTAAATACGGTAAATTACGAAATTATTTAGCTTTTTCCATAATTTCAGACACTATCCTTTACACGGATCGTTTCTACACTAAGCGGTTATAGATAAGTAGTATAAAAACATTTTCAGGAGCATTTTTTCTTTTGTTTTCAACTCAATTTGTGATTTTGTGAGTGTAAGAGCCTGTTTTACCACTTCCTGATAAGGCTATCCACCACTTAACTTGACACATAGAGTATGGAGAATCTGTCAAATAAGCCTATCCGGCACTTTATCAGGAAGTGGTGAAACAGGCCATTAATTTAAATAACATTGATTTTATTTTTAGTTGAGAGAAATGCGAGTTACTCTCAAATTATTTTTGTATTGTACTACAAAAGAGACTTACTTAACTTCGTTAACTTAAGTTAATTATTTTGTAAAATATCAAAATAATATAAGTAAGTATATTAATTTTGTATTCTTTTCTTTTCTTTTTGTTAAAATCATGGATATAAGTTGCACAAAGTAGTTGATATAAGTCTAGATATACCACACGCCACGAATAAAATCATTGTGAAAAAGACGCTAAGATATTTTTTTCATAATTTTGACTTTTTTTGAGTCGAATTAAAGTACACAGTCAAATTCTGTATACTTTTTATTAAGTGAGCCATTAAATATTTTTTTTAATTACTTACTTATCATAAAAGTTATTCCAAATGCGTATTCCTTTTCACATAACAGAATTCACAATTTACTTATGTGATAAAGGGTATAAGTTATTTTATACCCTTGAGGAATTTATTTTTTCGTGGGTATAAGTCATTATCTCGAAAAATATTAAATTTACATAAAAAACAACTTAATAATAATAAAGAGCATACTTTGTTTACCAATAAAAATATCACATGTATTATTTAGCTAGCAGTTTAAAGAAGCTACACGAGGACAAACACGAAATTTCTGCGCGCTGAATGTTTTTTGCCTCTCCTGTAAAGTTGTAATTTTAGACTTAAACCCCTTTTCACTAGGGCCACAGAATTATGAGTTGAAGTTAGAGTTTTTTTTATTCTTATTTAAACATAGGGCTTTTGCCATATGGCATGCCAGCCCCATCGTAGCTTATGCCTATTATTAATAACTAATCTAGTATATTATATAAACAAACTGCCGCTGGCCACGTCACTTGTAGGTGAAGAAAGTTAGAGTTAGAAAATAAAAGAAATAATAATAGCAATAACTTTAAAAATGAAAACTATCAACATAATATTTTGTCAAACTAAATATACTCAGTCGTGTTATTATTAAACTAAGGTAGGTACTTAATAATACTTCTTCCTAACTAAGAGTGTTTGGATGACGTCAACTGTTAATCCTTTAGTTTCGGGCATGTAGACGATAGCGAATACAGCAGAGGCGAAGCATATAGCGCCGAAGAGGTAGAAGACGCAGCCCAGACCTATCGCCTCCACCAGCGGGTTGAAGATGAACAGGATTATGAAGTTGCAGATCCACGCCCATTCCACCGCAACCATCGTAAATACACTGCGAACCTGTCAAAAATACAATGTTTCAATCCGGGAATATAATGAAACCTTAGATGCCTGATTGTTAAAGGGCATTTGGGCAATTTGTGCCAGTGTTATATTGCTGAAGTCCAAAATCATTATTACTATGTACAAATTTTAAATGTCACAAATGCTGTTCTGTTGGCGAGTCTATAAAATAAATAAATCAGAAAAGTCGATTAGGCAGATGGAGGACCTATATTTATACGTCTTTTATGGTACATGTTAATTATTGTAATTGTCTGCTTTTTATGTGCCATCGAGTAGGTTAGCTGGTTATTATCATTGCAATTATATAGGAGCAGGAGGATCAAAAACTCATATTAGTCCTAAAAGCGACTTTCCCTTCGTCTGGCCCATACGAAATCCATCATCCGCCGTCACTAACGACAATAAACTAGAATAAGTAACAACTCTTGTACATAATAAGATTTTTAAGCATGAACTTACCTCTGGTAAGAAAAATTCGGCTACAATCACATAGGGGACGGTTCCAGCTCCAGAAGTGTAAAAAATACAAAAGGCGTACAAAAACACTCCAGTCAGCCAGTGTGGTCCCCAGTGCAAGTGGATTTGCGAGCCCAGAAGTACGCAGCTTATACCGGTCACCAACGATGAGTAAATCATCAAAGGCTGGAAAATGGTAATTAATGGTAAATTAACAATTCCTTATTCAAACACGAGCAACGGCTTGATAAAGTTTTGTCTCGACTGTTTACAGCTGCAGGTGAACAATATGACAGACAAGATCTCAGCGTATGGTCACAGAATACATACCTACTATTATGGTATAGTTCACAATAGTTCATTGAATTGACTTAAGGTGACGCCTTGATAATTTGGCTGTAGCGATGTCCATTTTTCTCAGTAATGACTAAAGCTAAGAAATTAAAGTTCACTGTCAGTATTCATCATGTCTTTGTCTTTGAATTACCCATAGCATAACACGATTGGTCAACTTTTATAACACAGAATAATCGATCAAAAAGACCTCTCTAAAAAAAGGGATTCCTATTTTGCCAACAGAGGAGAGTGATATAAGCTTCCAAAATTTGTACATAAATTGGTTCTAGTATACACTTTAATTTGTCCATAGCTTATATGAAATGTATTTATGGTTTTTAAATAACGCGACAAAAACCATTTTGTCGCTACGCCCTTTCCATTTTTTGCTGTTCCATTGCTTGTTTTCTATGAGAGGCCGGGCCAGCCTCGCATAGAAAACAAGCAATCTAAAACACATCCAACACGGTTTTTTACTTTAACATGGCGTCACCTTAATCCGACCAAATGACATAGATTCAACTGCCTACGAATCTTTTTTTTGGATGGTACATTTTAATACAAAAAAGTAGGAAAGAAGTTTTGTGATTATTATAAATTCAAAAGAGTTTCGTGTTAATGCCTTTTTTTTTTTGATGCGCAGGGGAAACCCATCATGGGTCCCCCGGGTTGGGTATGTGCTCAGCACCCCGGGGGTATATGAGACTCCTACCCACTAAAACCACCTGCGGTTCGCCTTCAGCCGTATAAAGGAGGGATATCCCGGATCTAACAAACACGGGACTCCCTCCACGACTGGCCGGTCTACCTCAAAAGGGACCGGACTTCCACCAAGGTAAGGGAACGCTTAGGCAAGCGTTCCCCTCGGCGCCGGGACTGTTCGCATAGCGTCGCCTCCGCACTCCCGTCCTACGCCGGCGGAGCGGCAGAGAGGTGGCATCGTCCTCTCTGTCCCGCTCCGCGGCCTCTTTCTGCGACATAACAATTTCGCAGAAAGAGACCGCCGCCTGCCAGGCCTCATCGCTCTCGAGCATGCAGCGCACCATGCTCGGCAGTGAGAGGTCCCCGCCTAGCACTGCCACGAGATCGTGGCGCTGCACGGCCCAACGATCGCACACCTCAAGGGTATGCTGGGCCGTGTCCTCCGCAGCGCCGCACTCATGGCAGGCTGGCGTTGGCTCTCTCCTGGCAACCTTACACAGGTACTCACTGAAGCATCCGTGCCCGGTGAGTACCTACGTAAGGCGGAAGGTGAGGCGCATCCACGCCGCAAGAAGACTGCAAAACTGGACGCAGTGCCTCGGCGGTACGTTTACCGTACCGGATCTGCGCCAGATCCTCTTCCCACCTCCTCAGCAGCCACTGCTTTCCGAGTCTCCGGAACCGCCTGAGCTCTTCCCACGAAGGAGCTTCGCCATTCGACCTCTCCTCAGTGATGAGGAGGTTCAACTCGGCGAGCACCCTCGCCGTGAGCTCCTATGGCGGTTCCCCCGCCAGAGCAGCTGCTGCCGCCCAAGAGACTGTACGGTAGCCCCTGATGACTCTCACCGCAATGACCCGCTGCATTTTGTGCAGCAGGGCCCTATTACGCACGGTGAGAGCATCCATCCATACTGGAGCACCGTACAGAGCCATACTCCGGCACACCTCAGAGTACAGCTGCCGACAGGCTTGACTGGGTCCTCCTATATTCGGCAGGAGTCGACCCAGAGAGGATGCCGCTCTTATGACCTTCGGTCCCAGCTGCTGAAAATGGGGACCGAAAGTCCACCTTCCATCCAGGGTGAGCCCAAGATACTTGATGGTGGGACTCACCTTGATCTCCTGATCTCTTCGTGTTAATGCCTGTATTTACTTTGATTAGTGATAAGTGCAGGTGATTAGTGACTAGGAGAAAGTAAAGTTTTGCACTAATCAGTCGCTGTCCACACTTACTTTGTCCTAATCTCTAATCACCTGCACTAATAACTAATCAAAGTGAATACAGGCCATTACAATAGAAACTTACCCGTCTACCGGTCAAGTCTGTCAAGTAAGCCGCAACGAAACCAACCACCGTATTTATCACAGCAAATGCCACACTTGAGATGGTTGCTGAAATCGTCGGCATAGCTTCTTGGAACAAAGGCTCTGCGTACACCTGAGCTACTACCAGTCCTTGGAATATGGAGAAAGTATACAAAGCCAAAACGATGAATAATCCAATTTGTGAAGATTTGGATTTCTCTGAAAAAGAAAATATTATATTATGTTAACTTTGTTTTATATCTGCTCATTGTTTCGTTCATCTAAAATCTACAGAATATTATCTTTAAAAATATAATATTCTTTGGATTGTATAAACAAAGGCTTTTGGCTAGAAATTAACACTAGTTGTAGATCGACTCACTGTGACTATTTTTAACCAACTTTTACCCGACTACCGCGAAGCAAAAAGGAGGGTTATGATTTTGACCTGTATGTATGTATGTATGTATGTATGGATGTTCATCTGTTCCCTCATAACTTTAAAACTACTAATTTATCTTTTTAAAATAAAGTTATTGTCTTTGATCATTGATCAATTATTTATCAGCCCTCTGGTAGAAGTTACAATTATTTAAGTACCCATTTTTCTATCATTAATCATTACTCACTTATAAATTGAATCAATCCAAGCTTCTCCGGAGATTTCACTGTGTCCTTCAGCTTTTCGTTTTCTGGGCTCTCCTCTGAAATTTTAATATCATTAATATCGTATGTACTATACCTGTGTATCCTAACCTATAATATTATTATAGGATAGGATACACAGGTAAAAACTACTGAACGGATTTTAATGAAACTTTACAATAATATAGCTTAAACATCAGAATAACACATAGGCTACAATTCTAACCGACTTTCAAGATGGAGGAAGTGTTATGTCGTTTTTTTATGTTTAACGATTACTCCGCTGTTTGTGAACCGATTTTCAATTTTTTTTGGTGTAAGTATAGGGTATCATCCCAATTTAGTACCACGTTTACAAAAGTGGTGACCTGATGAAGATATCCATTAGTAATCGAGGGAACTCCTCAAAATTTATATACTCAGAAACATGTGGTGAGTTCGGTTTCGTGAGAAGTATTCGAAGCATATGCTACCAACAAGTAAGATTTTGCACCGAAGTATATTATCATGGTTCGGAAGGTGCTGAGGGAACTCCTGACTCTTTATAGATACAAGTTTGGGAGTTTCGGTATTGTTTTAAGAACGGAAAGCACATGCTACTATGCAAATTACATTCATCATCATCACTACCACATTATACCATGCATCGTTCCATGATTATATTCAGAGCCTATTATGACCCTATTATTTCATAGTCTTTTAGATCTGCCCCCCTAGCGTACGCCAACGAGAAATCTCGTGGATATCTCACTCTCGAGCGTAGTGATATTGTCGATATCGATATACATATCTCTTTTTCGCTAACATGCGTAGTACGTCGAGACTCGAGAGATAAATTTAATAATAATAATAATATTATTAAATTTATCGTTCGTATATAGTTCGTTAGTATATACATAATTATAGACAAAAATAGCACACATAAAAAAAAGTATCTCTAATTTTGACGACAGACGTACGAGAAAAAATGTATGCACTGAGCCCGCCGCGCCGGGCACAAAAGGACAAAGACCGAAGGACAAAGAAACGGGACAAAGCCCGGCGACACAACCCGGCGGACGGCCTGTTTGAAATGATCATCTTTGCCGCCCGCCGGGCTGTGTTGCCGGACTTTGTCGGCGGCCCGGCGCGGGCTCAGGGTCCCGCACATTAAAAAAACATTAAAAAACATTTAAAAAACCGACATTAAAAAAACCTTAAATGTCCCTTCTAAAAAAGCCGCGCGGTACATCTAGTGTTATAATAATTATTACGAAGTAGAATAAAAAGTATTACGCTCATAATTATATGTATCAAAATTGTTAACGTACGGTTAAAAATAGATAGGCATCACCATTTTTCGACTTTATTTCTGTGCATTAAGATTCAAATGTGATAAACCGGATCTGTCTCCCACCGTACGTAAATATGTGACAAGCGCCATTATTTAGACATAGTAAAACCACGTGTACATAACACGGAGATTAAAAGATATGAAATAATAAAGGTGTTGTGTGATTAAGCATAGGTATAAAATGTTATTGGCCCCTGTAAATTCTTAATTCTAATTACAGCACTGGAAAATCCAATGGAAAGAAATATTTTCCGTTGAAACAATGTACAAATGACGCAAAAAATACTAGGCTGATGCAAAATTCATATCTAACACTTAACGTAATTAAAACATCGTTACCGTCATCTATTTCAGGATTTAGAGTTTTCTTTATGATCGCCAATTCTTCTAAAACCTCTTTTGAATCGGGTTTCGTTCCCCTATAAAACGCTATTGCACTAGCCGCTTCCTGAAAATAGAACATACTATGAAGTTTTCAGATTTTTCTATCTAGCGCTTAATATAAAAATTACAACTACAGTATTTACCTTTTCCAAGCCTTTCTGCATCAAATAGGTGGGTGATTCTTTCACCAAAGTCAGCAATAAAATTCCAGCTACGCTCAGAGTTAAGCAGGCATAGTTCATAGCCTCAAAGGACAAATACGCTCCCAGGACATACGACAGTAATATTCCAATACCGTAGAAGATTATGGAACATGCTGTCATAGTTCCTCGTATATTCTCGTGACATATTTCTGATATGAACACCGGTGTCAAATTGAAGAGACATCCGCCTAAACCAGATATACACATCGCGGCTAGTATTGTTTCTACGTTCCTGTTGATGATTACGAGGGTCCAGGCTAACTGAAACACAGAAGAGTGACGTATCACGTAGCTGCATTAACTCTAAGGGCCAACCCACACGTACCACAACCACACGACAACCACAACCACACGACAGCCACACCACGTGGTCGGGCGTATATTTCGTTATGTAAATGAACTGGGCCATTCACACGTACCACATTTTGCAGTCGTTGTCGACCACTTGTCAAATACCGATCACATCGCAACCACGGCTGACCACGTCGCGTCGCAACCAGCCAACCACGCATGACGCACGTCGCAACCATATCACAACCACAACGTTGCGGTCGATGCAACGACAGTGCGCGCACACCGCCCGCGTTCTTCCCCCCTCCGTTTCATTGACTTTCGTACGTATCCACATCGCAACCACGTCGTAACCACTGGCGACAATGTAACCACGTCGGCATTTTGTCGGTACCATACAATCGCAACTACAAAAAGCTGCAGCGACACTATTGACACGTAACCACTGCTCGACGACATTTTGTCGTTGGGATGTCGTGTGGTTGTGGTACGTGTGGGTTGGCCCTAAGTTTGGCACATTGGTATGCTTTTCGCGTGGGCGAAAAGTTGCAGGTGGTATGATTCCGAACAATTCCTCAGAGCACTCCCCGTGATACAACCGATAGAGGATGCAGAGTGAAGCTACATCTCGGCGTAATTCGAAGGAGTCCAAGCTGTTTGAAACACTATCTCTCTTTAATCACATTTATGAAAGATAAACGTGATTAAAGAGAGGCGAGCGGCCCATATAGTACATAATATTATAGGCGAGTAAGATATTATAATCTAAGAAGTGAGTTAAATTGGAAAAAAGAAATAGTTTAAAGAATACTGATTAGTGATTAGGTATGCTTGAATTAAAAGCTCAAGAATTAAAAGTTCAAGTTAAGGTTATTAGTCTGCGTACTTACAACTTGAGGTAAACTAAAAATTATAGTGCTGTATTTTCTTCCCAGATAATCCAGAAGGAATCCCGAAACTGGTGTGCCAATAAGGGCAGTAACTGAAGGCAAACTTCCAAAGAGAGCGAGCTCAGTTTCGGTCATTGGACGATTCAAAGTCGTGTTTGTCGATGCGAAGAGCTTCAGTGTAGTTGAAGGCCAGGCGAACATCAGAGAAAAGTTCACACAGATGGTACATACTGAAACAAAACGTTTATAAAGCGAGGGTTTTTCAAATCGTGATTCTTCACATCGAATAACGGATGAGTAAATTTTTTGGACGTTTTAGATACAATCCCTTATTATTTTTTTACACATTTTTCATTTTCCACCTCAAAAAATATTTTAATACAATAAATACTATATTATGAGCCCCAAAACACGTATTTTTAGTTACTTTAGTTATTTTTTCAAAATATTTTTATTAGAATAAATTTAATTAAAATTATTTGATACTGTACTCACTTATAAATGTGCAAGTAACTTGCCGTATTATTGAAATCATATTATTTTAATATTTTCTATTTTTCTTCAAATATTTTTTAAAATTTTCGTTTTTCGTCTTTCACTTGTAATGAGTAATGACACTGCCTTCTTCGAGATCCAACGTGGATTGATGTGTGATGAGCATGCTTTTATTTTATCTAGCGAGTTTGGTTAAAACAAACAGATCTTAACGTAATTTATTGGACCAAAGTTTCGCGCATTATTTTTTACGATTTTCTTACCAAAAATATAAATCTTATATATTTAAACGAGCAATTCTTGTATATAATATATATTTGGAATCTCGGAATCGGCTCTAACGATTTTCATGAAATTTAGTTTATAGATGGTTTCGGGGGCGATAAATCGATCTAGCTAGAAAAAATTATTGAAAATGTCATTTTATTCGTGTTCGATAATCGATAATCAACTTAAAGAATCTCGGAATCGGCTCCAACGATTTTCATGAAATTTAGTATATAGGGGGTTTCGGGGGCGATAAATGGATCTAGCTAGGAATCATTTCTAGAAAATGTCATTTTATTCGTGTTTTATCGATAATCGATAATAAACTTAAACATAAACTTTCTATGTTATTTTATTCGTATTTTATCGACAATAGTCGATAATCAACTTAAACATAAACTTACTTTTTACGGTTAAAGAAAAAAATTCAGAAAAAACTTGAAAGAGAAAAGCAGGAAAATAGGGAAAATAATTTTTCACATACAGCGCCATATCTGATATTATAGCATGTACTACAACGGCGCCAGTACGTGGTGTGTGAGTATCCTCACGAAAATAAATACGTTTCATTTTAGGTCGATGGCGCCGGGGCGTGAAACATTAAATCAATCACGCGCATTGTGTAAATTTTTATTCAACTTCAACAGCAGGGGTTTGTCCTTAAGAGCGTTTAAACACCTTTCACGCTCAATTTGGCTTAAAACTGTACTTTTCCAACTTGAAAAAATCATCAACCACTTATCTTTATAAAAATGTTGATAATTTATTTTTATAGGAAATTTCACTGCCTATACAGCATGACTGGTGAGACAATTACGATACTTATGGAGAGTATTCAGTACTCGATTCTCATTATAATTATGTAATAAAATAAGGTACTTAATTTTTTCCGAATTTCCCAAAAATAAATGAATCATGGATACTAAGTAAGTTACGCGGCCAGGCAAGTAGGCATACTATGCGGCCGGTGCAGAGGCGTGCGCTACCAAAGAAACACCACACAACTACCCCTCCCGCGTGCGGTTTCCATGCGTTGGGTAAATAATTATTTAACTTTAAGCTACGTTTACTCAGTGATCAATTGATATCATTTTTTTATATTATTTTTTTTCAACTAATATAATAGCCAAATATCACGTCCTTGATTATTGAACATGTCTCACCAGTCATGCTGTATAGTTGGCAGAGAAAAAAATAGGATTTATAGAGTATTTGTACATTAAATCTCGATACCTTAACAGAGGTTTTCTTAAATTCCGTTTTAGTATTAGTTTCGAAGCTTTTAATTTACGAAACCAGCGACAGATCTAATTAAAAAATAATAATAACCTACTGACAAGATCCTTAAGCAAATAGCAGAAAAAATATTTCGTTTAGGTATTTAACTTTATGTAATTTAAATTCATAGAATGAAAAATATCAAAGGAATTTCAAGGAATTAAAACTCTTTTTTTACCTATTTATTTAAATTAATTTAATATAATAATAGCTTTATATCATAGAAGAACACTTTAATTTAAAAAATTGTTCTTAAATATCAACAAATCCAAAAAAATAAATACAATCTACACACACTGGCAAAATTAGCGGAACATAGTCAAAAAGGGGCACAACTTGAACTCAAGTGGGTCGGGCTGTCTGAAATCCTTTTATATAGTTTCTAAGCTCATTTAAGAAATAAAATATTGAACAAAACTGGCAATTTGAGAGATTTTTATTGCAATTATGCCATAATAAATGTTTTTCGATGATTGACGTTGTAAGTGTTTCTGATAAGAATGGCGATTTTAGCGGGGTTCAAGGTATGCCAGCTCATTTGATTGTTTGGTTTTTGGAAGAACACATTACTTAGATATAAAATTAGTGATTTCCCAGCATCTACGACAGCTAGAGCTGTAACCACGATAGAGAAAGGTCACACCTACCGTTCGGTCAGTCAGGCCTTAGGTGGGTCAGCTTCCGTGGTCCATCGTAACTTTCAACGCTACAGAGAGACTGGATCTTACGTCTGGAGACGAGAACAAGGCAGATATCGGGTGACATTGGTTCAGGATGACCGTTTTGTTAGGGTACAACCCTTAAGAAATCGACCTCAACCTGCATTGCATACACGAAACCTGTCGGAACAGATCCGAGATGTACGTGTGAGCGATTGTACAGTAAGAAGAAGACTCAAAGAAGTTAAATTAAACTCAAAAGTGCCAGCTAGGGCACCAGAACTTGAGACAGGACACCAAAGAGCTAGGCTAAGATATGCGCGTGAACATCAAAATTTGACAAGTGTATGAAATCGTATGCTGTACAGTGATGGGAGCAAATTCTGTGTAAATTTTGTTGACAGGCGATAAAGAATGTGGATAAATCGTAAGGAACGCTATAGACCATCAAACTTAACGGAAACAGTGGCCTATCATGCAGGCTTCGAAATGGTTTGGGGTGGCATATGACTTGGAGCCCGCACGGAGCTGATGATTGTTAATGATGGTACTTTGACAGTACACGGCTAAAGCACAGATGTCCTAGAACTGCATGTTGTGCCTTTTACACAAGTTTAGGCAGTAGCTTCAATTTTATGCGCGCCCATAGAGTAAAAAAATCAGGCATTATTACCTAAATTATGCTGGCGTAGCCTAGGTGGAGAGGCCAGCACGGTCTACGGATATGGATCCGATTGAGGACGTGTGGCACATCAATGGGTGAACGGTACGAGTTAAACCTCCAGCTCCAAAATCTGTCCAGGTGCTCGAGTTGGCGCTACTGGAGGAGTAGGAGAATATTCCACAGGAAATGATTGACAATCAAAATGCAAGCATGGAATGGCGTATCCAGGCCCTCTTGAGATCCATAGAAGGCATTAAACGCTTTTAACATGGCATTTCTTAAGTAAAAATGGAGAATTTAACTTAAAAAATTACTGCTGTAATTTCAAAGATTTTCTTAATTTTTGATTTTTGCTGATTTTTTTTCTTTTTACACGATTTCATGCCCTAAATTTATATAAGTTTCATTTTTTAATCATCAATTATTAAATTAATAAAGAAATATATACAAATAAGCGAATAATTTACAAAAAAACTGAAAATTTTGTTATGTTCCGCTAATTTTGCCGGTGTGTATAGAATGTCCAAAAGTAGGTTAGATAAAGTTAGAACTTAGACCACAACACAGAGGGAACCGAGCGAGCGCAGCGAGCGTGCTGCGACAGCAGCTGCTGGCGACCGTCATAAAACAAAAAGGGAGCTCGGAGGGCGCAGCCCCCCGCCAAAAAAACAAACAAACAAACACAGAAAGTCCAAAAGTAGGTTAGGTTATTATCCTTTGGGTACGGAACCCTAAAAAAATACCGAGCAAACCTCGGTCATCTAGGTACTTATAATTAAATAATAAACTAAGTACGTAATGCGAAATGTAAAAATAGGCCAACCTAAAACAATGAAATTGAGTATCTGTAGAATTAGTTGAGGATTTCATACGAATTCGTTATTGTATCTAAGAGTGCCTAAGCAAAGTATAAAATAAATATTATTTCACACAAAGCCTACGCGTTTTAGATAGTCTATACTCTATACATTTCCTAGGATTTAGGAATTGTATAGACTGTCTAGACTCTAGTGTATACTGTATAATGTATATGTTACCGTTAATGTGCGTAAGCCAGTTATACTGCAGATTAACAAGGTATTCTGCAAATTATCTGGGTCAGTTAAAGTGCAAAAAGTTTAGAATATTCTCATTAAATTACATAAAACAGGTTCTTGTTTAAATAAAACATGTTATTTAATTGTAGATAAATATTTAATATAATTTTTTGGACATAAACAAAGGAATAAATTATCAAATTTAAAGTAAAATGTTACTTAGAAAAAAACAACCAAAACAACAACAGTCTTAGGTTGACAAGCTTAAGTCAAAGTTTTTAGGGCTTTTACGAAGAAAGAGCTACTACTACTACTATTGGACTACTATTGGAAACTACTATTGGAAATACAATACACTATAAATACTCCATTAGTCAGCTGGCTGATTAAGAGCATTATAGAGCGGTAGATGTGAGCTAGATGTGAGCTAATAGATGTTTAGCATTCCACTTGTTCTATAATATTATAGAACTAGCAATTTAAATGGTCACTTGTGACCATTTATAAAGAAAAAAGCTGTCATGTTTACTTGCTAAACAGATCACTGCGTTAAACTAGAGTTACAATGGTTGACATAGCCGTTTTACATTTTGTCCACCATATTTGTTTGCTAACATAATATACCAAATTATTTATTTAATAGTTGTAGCATAAAAAACTACGTAGGATTCAGTTTTTGTTACACGTTACAATTAATTAAACTACTTTTAGAACTTTTTCATGCCTAATTATATCAAAAATTTCAAATTAGGTATATATTTCGCCTCATATTTATCACAAATATTTTAAAATGAATTTAATGTTTTTACCGAGGCGCGTGAATATTTTAGCAGTAAATATGCATATATTTCACAGTAAACTTGCATTCCCCATTCACTAACACTATTTATAAAGTAAAACAGGCACATAACATGTTTTGTTACAATTAAGTCCAAAGTAATATGTCCGCCAGAGATTAAAATAGTTTTCGTATTGACATTTGACACACGAACGATGTACGCGCCGCGCGGCCCCATCTTGAACTTGTACTGAGGAGGATGTACAATGAGTCTCTTGTTACTCTAATATACCGCCTAAAGTTCAACTGTTACTACTTACATTGCTTATTTACTACTAATATACTGCTGCTATAGGGTGAGAGTGAACTTAGGGCTGACTAACTTGTGCCCAAACTGGTAGATTAAGAGCATTATATCCGGATATAATGCTATTGTATGGCAGGGTTATACATCTTGTGGAGTACATGTGAACCATTAAACTTACGATATAGATCATAAAATGCTACTTGGGTGACATGGTAAATCTATCAACGCACAGCCCAAACCACTGGACCGATCAGGCTGAAATTTGGCATGCAGGTAGATGTTATGAGAATGACGTAGGCATCCGCTAAGAAAGAATTTTGATAAATTCTCACCCCAAGGGGTTCAAATAGGGGATGAAAGTTTGTATATAATAATACTTCTTAACGCGAGCGAAGCCGCGGGCAAAAGCTCGTAACTTATATAAGAGATCTTTTCAAAAATGTAGCTTGTATAGCTTCTGTTGTCAGTCCTCTGGTCTCCGGTTGAAATATTATACAGAAGATGGCTGACAGGAAGCACGAAACAGAAAATGTATAAAAAACTACGCCCAGACCTGAAATATAAATAAAGAAAAATAAAAAATCTATATGATCAATAAATAATTTAACATTTTGGTAACTTGTTTTTTCAAGTTAATATGACGACCTCTAGCTGTGGCTTTGTGGTTGAGCGCGTAGTAGGTTTCTAGTTTCTAGACTATTGATTCCCAAAGTGGTCCAGGTAGACCCCCAAGGGTCCACGGGAGCCCGACAGGGGTCTACGCTTGCGTGGAAAAAAATGGGGGTCCACAAGTCGTTAACGCCTAACGGGGGTCTATAAAATGTATTTGATGACCTGACTTGACTATTATAAATATCATAAGAAGCTCAGAATTTTATTTTTGTAAGAACTTGCATATTACTTATTAGGCCATATAATTCAGAAAGAGTGTCTCAAGATTCGCCGATACCACGCTGCCCGCTCGCCTAGTTAAAGTCGTGTCTGAACTCCGCCTATTATATTAGGATGAAGCCAAACAAGTGTAATTTTTGACGTGCTCAAAATTTCATTGCGTGCCTTGGATTAGTACCGTGGGGGGGGGGGGGGTTACAGAGGGTCCGCAGTATGCACCAACACCTTCAAAGCGTGTAATAATTGTGTAACCACCATAAAAGTGTGGCCATGAAACAAAGGAGTTTGGGAACCTCTGCTCTAGACTAAAGACATTAATTACTACCACACAATAATTTTATATACAGCTAACATAATACGAGATTTATTAGACACGCTTGATGCTTACCCCAAGAAGTGACAATGGGGGTGAAAAGCAGAAGCACGATAAAGTGGCATATCCAACCCCACTCCAGGGACAAAACTGAGGCAAAACTCTTGATCTAAAACAGAAAGTAAAATATTTTATAACTACAATCTATTCATAACTAAAGACATAAAATAACAATAAAATAGATTCCGATTTTAATCAATTTTCGATTCATTTGTTTGAAAATTATTGTTATTTATTGACATAATGAATAACTTTACCTCAGGCAGGAAAACTTCTGCGCTCAAAACAAATGGCACTACTCCAGCTCCTAAGCAGTAGGCAACACAGTAAATGTAAATGAAGACTGCTGTCAACCAATTAGGTCCCCAATTTCTCTGGACTTGTGTCCCAAGAATTAGGCAACATAATCCGGCCGCTACTGATGAGTATACCATTAGATTCTAGGAACAATTTAAATAACAATATCATTATTAATAAAAAAATCATTTTCATCTTTCAAGATGTGCGTTAAAAATATTACCTTTCGTCCAACATATTCTACTAAATATGCTCCAATGAAGCCTGCTACAATAGCAAACACAGCATAAAGGACACTGCAAGTTAACGTTGACATACTCGGTACTGCCTCTTTGAATAGCGGCCCAGCGTATACTTGCACCACAACTAATCCCTGGAAAATGGCTGCTGTCATTAACATAAGGCACACGACCAATGCTTTACGAGATGAGGGTGATTTTTCTGAAAGCAGAAACAGAAGTGTAATCATTGTATCTCAAGTCTAGTACCTATTAGTTAAAACAGAAATTATAATACAACTCGTACTTAAGAATTTCCATGGTGATAACTTTAGCTTCTGAACAATTTCTTTTTCCCTTAACTTTTCTCCTTCAAGTGAATCATTTGTATCTGATCTATATTGTTTATCTATGTTTAGGGTATATTTTATTTGGTTCAGTTCATCTAATACTTCTTGAGAATTTATTCCTTTCTTTCTATAAAACGCAATAGATTCGGCGGCTTTCTGAAAAAACAAACAACATTAGATAGGAAAATTAAGTATCTACAATAGTTAAGTACTTATTGTTAAACTAGCTATTTGACCGAGCTTTGCTAGGTATTCGGTAAAACACGAATTAAATGACATTTTCTAAAAATGATTCCTAGCTAGATCGATTTGTCGCCCCCGAAACCCCCTATATACTAAAATTCATGAAAATCGTTGGAACCGATTCCGAGATTCCAATTATATGTGTGGTAATATTAATATCACTATTATTTACCTTTTCTCTGCCTTTCATCATCAGGAACAATGGAGATTCTCTAACGTAGGTCAACAAGACCAACCCGATAAGAGTTAGAACAAGTCCCACGTAATTCATCGTATAGTACTCTAAAAATCCTCCCAATAAATACGAAATCAGGGTACCAACACCGTTACGCGGTGCGACTTCGATCCCGCTCCTCCGCGTGTAGCGTTGACGAGGGCATGGGGGGGTTTTAGTCGGTACACCTCTGCGGAGGGAGTCCGACATACCCCTGCCCTTTCCCCCGAGGGGGCGGGGGATGCGTAATGCATTTCCCCTCCTAAAAAAAAAAAAAAAAAAAAAAAAAAAAAGGGTACCAACACCGAAGCAGGTTATCGCTATCGAAGACATAGATCCTCGTATGGAATCTTCGCATATTTCGCAGATAAACAAGGGTACGACTAGAAATAAGCTACCATCGAGTCCAGATAAACATACTGCTGTTAACACCACCTCCACTTTGTTTGAGCACACCAAAATCACCCACGAAATCTAAAATTGAAAATGAAATAAATAAGTACCTATAGGAAAAAAAAATACAATAAGATCCCTCGGGGTGTTAAAAAGAAAATCTCACCACTTGCACCGAGGAAATGAGAACGAAAAGGTTTTTTCTTCCCAACGAATCTAACAAATATCCAGTGAATGGTGTAATAAGAAGAGCTGAAAAGGACGATATGCTTCCAAGCAGCGACAGCTCTGTGTTTGTCATTACTCTATCCAAAGTTGTGTTCGGAGAGCTAAATAAGAGATATGTAGAAGCGGGCCAAGTGTACATGATGCCCATTGCGGTACACATGTAACTCACTGAAAGTTTATTTCATAACATTAGGTAGTTATTGCAAAATTGATATCTTTAAAATACCTGTAAAACGCGCATACATATTATATAAATTAACTATGCAATTCATTATTCAATATGTGCAGATAGATCTGTAATTGAGAAAATACTCACTTATGCCCGTAATGAGAACTTGATTTAAAACACTCATTATAAATAATTTTTATCACCTTCATTCAATTCAGGTGTTTCAAGTATGACTGATCGTATACTTACAAAGAAAAAACGGGCCAAGTGCGTGTCGGGCCACGCGCAATATAGGGTTCTGTAGTACAGTACCGCTTGTTTTTAAAAATTTTGTATGGTCAATGAATGTACAAAGGAATTTGAACGAAAAGTTCCTATAAACTTTGCCGAATACATTTTTTTTAGTTGATCGACTTTTACTCAATAACTTATGAAGTCTTCTTAGCCGTGATAGTTTTCCTTTTAAAAAGGGGGAACACTGGACTCTAAAACGATTTTTTCCACTTTAAAACTTAATATTTCACAAACGGATCCCTAATTCGGAAAATGATCTATGAATGCTCATAATATTTTTAAAAAGCCTATCCAACGACACCCCACACGATGGAGTGGACGAGAAAAAAAAATTCACCCCCGCTTGATGTGTAGGGAAGGTACCATAAACAATATTTTTTTAAGATATTTTCATGTACCATTTTGTTGGCATCATTATTCATTAATATGAGCATTCATGCCAAATTACAGCTTTGTAGGTCCTATAGTCTCTGAGAAAAACCGCGTACAGACATACAGATTACAGACAGACGGACAGACAGACGGACAGACGGACAGACGGACAGACGGACAGACGGACAGACGGACAGACGGGTAGACGGACAGACGGACGGACAGACCGAAACTATAAGGGTTCCTTGTTGAATACGGAACCCTAAAAATCGGTAAAACCTATCTGTTTTATCTGCAGATATTAGTGATAGTTACTGCATCGTTATATTATATTATATACGTCTTTATCTGATTCAATATCGACATTATCTGGGGACACGGCAGTGTCCCCGCCGAGACGAGCCAAGCGAAGCGCAAGGGCACTACCTACCTTTTCTCGAAGTGTTTCGCCGTTTTTTGAACCTTCATATAATTGGTTTCCGTTGTAGCAGATAGTTCATATTTTCAGGATATGATGTCATATCCTCCATCCTCCATCATCCTCCATCAGTAAGTATTTATGGCTTGGCTGTTTCGTTACTTACTTCAGATCAGAAACTATAATATATTCGCCTCACATCCACGACGGTAGCGAAACAGCGAAGCCATAAAAATATACTTACTGAAGATATTATGTAGAATTTGTTGGAGTTAGGGTCGATAGAGTTAGGCCGCGTAAATTCAGAAGCTTGGCTCTACATTAGATTAGCTGGTTTCAGACTACGCTATAATATAGGAGGATAATATTATAGTGTATATAGAGTTATAGACTATAATATAGCTCATAAGTCATAGCACAAGAATATCACGCACCATACATAGCGTATAGCAAGCCAATAATTTATATAGTAATGGTGGCACTTCACATGGCTATTGGTTGGCAAAATTGGTAAAGGCAATTTATACGACCTTCCACACATGGATGTCAAAATATATCAACCTTTTTTGATTTTGTTTACTTGACTGATTTATATATCTACACTACTAATACAAAGAGGAAAGATTTGATTTTTTGTTTGTTTGTTTGTTTGTTTGTTTGAGGCGAATAGGCTCCGAAACTACTGGACCGATTTGAAAAATTCTTTTGCTATTGGAATCTTACATTATTTCTGCTGAACATAGGCTACATTTTATTTTGTAAAAAAGTAGGGTTCCGTAAGATATTTGAGTTTTTCGGACGCAAGGTGTAAAAAATCAGCTAGAAAAGTTACTTATTTTGGGTACGCTGCCTAAACTATAAAAGATAGAACCATAAAATGTTCTAAGTAATTGTAGATCTTATAAATATCTACAAAAAAGTCCGCAACACACTATACCTATCTATGTCGAGTGAGGCACAATAACCATTTATTTATTTAAAAATCCTGAATTTTTTTGGACTACATTTAAACGGATATATTTTACTCACGCTATTAATCCTTATCAAAATAAATTATTTTATCACTAAGAACAGTTTATGTAGATAATATTTGGTCTTTGAATGATTAAAATTGGACGTTTGGTTTTGAAATTATGGCAAAATTAAAATATTACGATAGTGGGCGTCACCAAAGCGCGTGCGGCAGGAAGATAATATTCTGTTGTAGAAATGAAAATTCTGTACATAAAAGATATGAAAATTGAAATGACACCCGAAATTACACCTTTGTCACTACATCGCTATAGAAGCTAAAAATGTGGTTAGTTTTTTGTCTGTCTGTCTGTCTGTCACTCTTTCTGTCTGTCTGTATGTTTGTTCCAACATCACACGAAAAATACTGATCCGATTTGAATGTGGTTTTCGCAGATATATTTATCTTCTTCCAACTTAACATCTGGTGTATAAAATTTTTTCCCCCCACCCCTCTAAGGGGACAAAAGAGGGGGTCAGATTTTGTATCAAACTTTTTTCTTTAACACGAAAACTACTGATCCGATTTGCATACGGTTTTCACAGATTTGCATACGATTTTCACAGATATATTATACTAGCTGTCCCGGCAAACGTTGTTTTGCCATTTAAAGTATTTCTACTTCATCAGTAATTGATACAAAATCTAACCCCCCCCCCCCCCTTTTGTCCCCTAAGAGGGGTGGGGTGAAAACTGATGTTAAGTTGGAAAATACAATTAATAATATGACGTAAGTCCATTAAAGAAAAAATTTGATACAAAATCTGACCCCCATTTTGGGTCCCCTTAGAGGGGTGGGGGGGAAAGTTTATACACCAGATGTTGAGTTGGAAGAAGGCAAATATATCTGCGAAAACCGTATGCAAATCGGATCAGTAGTTTTCGTGTTAAAGCAAAAGCTTGATACAAAATCTAACCCCCTCTTTCGTCCCCTTAGAGGGGTGGGGGGGAAAATTTTTATACACCAGATGTTAAGTTGGAAGAAGACAAATATATTATTTGCGAAAACCGCATTCAAATCGGATCATTAGTTTTCGTGTGATAGTGGAACAAACATACAGACAGACAGACAGACAGACAAAAAACTAACCACAGTTTTGGCTTCTATAGCGATGTAGTAACACCCCCTGCTTATTATTTTTTCAATATCTTTAATGTACAGAATTCACATTTCTACAGTTTTATTATATGTATAGATTTATAGTTAAAGCAAAATTAATAGCAATCAAAAATAATAGTCATTCAAAACGTATTTTAAAAACTTCTAAAAATATTACTTTCTTAGTCATAACTTTTAAAGCTTTTTTGAAATTAGGATTATAATAATGAAGCACGATAGTCTATATCAAATCAATAAAGCAGCACCCGGCTGTCGCATAACTATTGAAAATCTATTGTGTCTGCGATTCCCACGATCGAGGTAATAATATTTACGTGGACTCTCCGGGCGAGTCGGTGGCACTGATAATTAAATCTCTCCCCTACCGCACGCACACCCGCGCGTCGCGCCTTGACGCCCAATTCGCAACGTGCAGCAGAAATCGTAATATTTTAATTTCGCCATAACATTAAAACCAAACGTCCAATTTTAATCATTCAAGGACCAAATATTATCTACATTAAATGTACTTAGTGATGAAATAATTTATTTTGATAAGGGTCAATAGCATTATTTAAATAAACGCGTTTAAATATAGTCCAAAAAAAATTCAAGATTTTTTAATAAAAAAATGGTTATTGTGCCTCACTCAACATAGATAGGTATAGTGTGTCGCGGACTTTTTTGTAGATATTTAAAAGATCTATAATTACTTAGAACATTTTATGCTTCTATCTTTTATAGTTTAGGCAGCGTACGCAAAATAAGTAACTTTTCTGGTTGATTTTTTACACCTTGCGTCCGAAAATCCCAAATATCTTACGGAACCTTATATTTTTCCAAAATAAAAATTAGCCTATGTTCAGCAGAAATAATGCAGGATTCCAATGGTAAAAGAATTTTTCAAATCGGTCCAGTAGTTTCGGAGCCTATTCGACTCAAACAAACAAACAAACAAACAAACAAACAAACAAACAAACAAAAAATCAAATCTTTCCTCTTTATAATAGTAGTGTAGATTTGTCTTCTTCCAACTCAACATCTGGTGTATAAATTTCCTCCCCCACCTCCCCTCTCAGCCCTCTCTGGGGACCAAAGAGGGGTCAGATTTTGTATACAACTTTTTTCTTTAGTGGACTTACTTCATAGTAGGTATTAACTGTGTTTTTCAACTTAACATCTGGTGTATGACCTTCCCCCCCCCACACCCTCTTAGGGGACAAAAGAGGGGGTAAAACATGTATCAACTGATGATGTAGAAAATATACTTTAAATGGCAAAACAACGTTTGCCGGGACAGCTAGTATATATATCTATACATATAATAAAATCGTAGGAAAGTCAATTCTGTACATTGAATATTTTAAAAAAAAAATAATTGGAACGTGATCTACAATCGAAATGGAAGCCAAAAATATAGTTTTTAGAATTTTTGTCTGTTTGTCTGTTTGTCTGTTTGTCTGTTTGTCTGTATGTATGTCCGGGATAAACTCAAAAAGTACTGAACGGATTTACTTCAAATTTTGCATGAATATTACTTAGAGGTCGGGTCAACACATAGGCTACATATTATAACGCTATCTCCTATGGTGGGGGGGAGGGGCTCAAATTTCTTTATTTTTCGTTTTTTGCTCATATCGCTAAAACGGTGCGTCATAGAGAAAAGGTGTCTTCCACATAATGAAAGCTCATAAAATTTACTACAAATTTGTCCTTTACACTTTGTATCTATCTCCAATCGTTGCCTTGCTATGAGCTTCTATCTATCTTATACTACCATACTACTTACTATACTATACTATATACATAATTGATAATATTATATCTACATAATTGATAATATTATATCTGAAGGGGGAAAACAAGCAAACGGGTCACCTGATGGAAAGACTTCCGTCGCCCATGGACACTCGCAACATCAGAAGAGCTGCAGGTGCGTTACCGGCCTTTTAAGAAGGAATTGGGTAGGGAGGGTAAGGAATGGAATAAGGAAGGGTAGGGTAGGGGATTGGACCTCCGGTAAACTCACTCACTCCGCGAAACACAGCGCAAGCGCTGTTTCACGCCGGTTTTCTGTGAGCCCGTGGTATTTCTCCGGTCGAGCCGGCCCATTCGTGCAGAAGCATGGCTCTCCCACGGAGAGCCATCTCCCAAGTATTGGGTTATACCGTACCTTCATAATAAAGTCGTAGGAAATTCAATTCTGTACATTGAATAATTTTAAAAAGAATAGTTGGGACGTGATCTTCAATCGATATCTTAGCCAAAAAAATTAAAGTTTTTTTATATTTTTTTACTGTTTGTCTGTATGTATGTCCGGGATAAACTCAAAAAGTACTGAATGATTTACTTCAAATTTTGCATAAAGATTACTAAAACGTCGGGTCAACATGTTATAGGCCTACGGGTACAATCACCTACGGGAGAGGAGCAGTGAATCTTTATTTTTCATGGCATAAAATATATAATATAATTATATAAACTTAAATGTAATGTAGAACTAGCTGAAATTATTTTGACCCACTTACAACAATATACTTTATGTTAAAATTCATAGTTTTAAGTTATATAAAGTTATAATATTTTTCGCCATATTAAAATGTTTCCTTTTTCTTACTAGATGGTATTAGCGTCGAATTAGATCGCACTATCGTTTCGTTTATAAAAGTTGATGTTATGGGTACCAATGTCCGCCTATTCAAACTGTGAAAACTGGGATTACCTGCGTAGTGCGTTGTTTGATAGATAGTAATTACTGTGTGCTTTGTCAAATTTGACTTTTTCATTGTTAAATAATAATAATAATAAAAGTTTTTATATAAAAATGTTATAGTTTCAATTATTATTAGTTATTATTAATTATTAATTGTTTTTAGTTACTTAGTTACTACGAATAATAAAATATAGTTTTTATTATTCGTAGCTTAGTTATTGTTAGATAAAGCTTATTAGTTTTTTGCTTACTGCTTAGTATTAGTTACTTCGCTATTCGTTTGAACTACTTATTGTCATCAACTCATCAAATTATTCGTATTTAAGTATACTTTACATAATTCTGGGTGTGTAATAATTTTTTTCTGTTATCTTTGTTTAGTCTTTCAAGTTAAAGAGAATCAATATGCCTAGAAAACGGCCTAACCTATCCCAATCCTCGAATGATTCCCGAAGGAAAAGGTTAGCTCGATCTCTTGAAACCGCGGTAGAGCGCGAGGCAAGGTTGGCTGTTCTGCGAGAACATAATGCGACAACTCGACGTGAAGAAAGTAGTACGTCGCGCCAGTCGCGATTAGATACTATGCGCACTCAAAATGCATTGACACGTTCGCTTGAAGGTGCAGGAGCATACGAGATGCGGCTTTTACATGATCGAGAGCGCCATACTGAGTCTCGCGCGTCAGAGACGCATACACAACGAGAGACGAGGCTGAGTTCTCAGCGCAGCCGCACTGTTGCCGCTCGATCATGTGAGAGTGCTGCAGCGCGAGAAGCTCGATTAGAAATCGATCGGGAGCGCCATGCTGAATCTCGGGCGTCAGAGACGCCCACGCAGCGAGAGACGAGGCTGAGTTCTCAGCGCAGCCGCACTGTTGCCGCTCGATCGTGTGAGAGTGCTGCAGCGCGAGAAGCTCGATTAGAAATCGATCGGGAGTGCCATGCTGAATCTCGCGCGTCAGAGACGCCCACGCAGCGAGAGACGAGGCTGAGTTCTCAGCGCAGCCGCACTGTTGCCGCTCGATCGTGTGAGAGTGCTGCAGCGCGAGAAGCTCGATTAGAAATCGATCGGGAGCGCCATGCTGAGTCCCGCGCGTCAGAGACGCCCACACAGCGAGAGGCGAGATTGTTTTCGCAGCGGTGGCGTACTTCTTTTGCTCGGTCGCTCGAAGGTCAAGAAGAGCGCGAGACTCGCTTGAGGGAAGATCGCTCTCAGCATGCTCTGTCACGTTCATTGGAGACAGACGAGCAGCGTGAAGAACGTCGAGCAGCTGCTCGGCAGCGGTACCATGAAGTGCGTAATGACATTGAAGCTCATTTATCGCAAGAACGTGACAGAATCCAAGAGATTCGGGGAACTTGGTCTGGGGAACATAGTGCGGCACAACTAGAACAAGATCGCCTACGTCATGGCGTAAATCGACTTTCAATATCTGATGATGAATCCACGGTTTACGATATCGAAGAGCAACCGTGGTTAAATAAAGAAGGAAGTGGGTTTTTATACAATGCCGCGATTAACTACGCCGCTCACGGAGATATCGGTGGATTAGAAGAATTGTGTGCCTACTGTCAGGCCCGCAAATGGAAAGGGGAGCCCAAAGGGATGTGCTGTGCATCTGGTAAGGTACGTTTGGAATCTATGCAAGACCCGCCAGATCTATTAAAAGTCTTGCTGATTGGTGAGCATCCAAAGTCCAGCCATTTTTTGAAAAACATCCGAGCTTATAACAGCGCCTTTCAGATGACTTCGTTTGGTGCAAACCAAATCATTGAAGCAGGGTTCATGCCGACATTCAAGGTCCAGGGGCAAGTTTACCATCAAATCGGTTCACTGTTACCTACAGATACTCCAAAATTTTTGCAAATTTATTTTGTAAGCGATTTTGAGGAACAAGCCAACCTGCGAAGTAGACATATCCCCAATTTGGACTCTGATCTGGTCAGAGGATTGCAAAGTATGTTGCATAATATTAATCCGCACATTAGCAACTTCAAAGCTGCCCTGGCATCGGTGCCTGAGAACGAGCGCAACCGCTTTAAGTTTGTCATCAGCGCAGATAGAAGGCCGATTGCAGCCCATCCCGGGCGCTATAATGCGCCGACGACGAATGAGGTAGCCGTTCTTTTAGTCGATCAGGAGTGCGATAAAAGAGATATCGTTTTACGCACGCATGATGACCGGCTTCAAAGGATAAGCGAGACTCACCGCGCGTACGATTCTCTTCAATATCCGCTCATGTTCTGTCGCGGAGAGGATGGCTACCATTTCGCTCACTATAATATAGACCCCCAGACCGGCTCCCCAAACTTTAACAAAAAAACGTCCGCCATGCAGTTCTACAGCTTCTTGATCCAGCTGAGGCTAAACGGTTCTTATCTCCACCACTACCGTACGCTCTTTAGTCAGTTTCTGGTAGACATGTACGCCAAAATTGAGACAGAGCGTTTGGTATTTATAAGGTGCAACCAAAGAAAGCTGAGAGCTGAGAGCTACGTCCATCTCAGAGATGCCATGCAGAATGATGCAAATGCTCAAGATGTAGGAAGAATGGTCATTCTCCCCTCCACTTTCATAGGAGGTCCGCGGTACATGCATGAGAGGACCCAAGATGCATTTTGTTACGTGCGAAAGTTTGGTCGCCCGGACCTCTTCATTACCATCACTACCAACCCAAAGTGGCCTGAAATAACATCTCAACTCCCTGCACGACAGGTTTCGTACGACAGGCACGACTTGATCTCTCGCGTATTCAATCTGAAATTGAAATGCCTTATGGATCTTCTAACAAAAGAAAAAGTATTTGGTGCAGTCCGATGTCACATGTACTCCGTGGAATGGCAAAAACGCGCCTTGCCACACGCGCACCTGCTTTTGTGGTTGAAAGAAAAGATCAGACCCAACCAGATTGATCAAGTCATAAGTGCTGAGCTTCCGTTCCCTGACATCGATCCTGTTCTACATCAGATTGTGAAAAGTCACATGGTGCATGGCCCCTGTGGCATGTTAAATCCAAGTTCCCCGTGCATGAAAGATGGACGATGTACGAAAAGATTCCCAAAACAATTTACTAACGAAACCATTACTGGTGATGATGGATATCCCTCATACCGGCGCCGATCACCAGCAGACGGCGGGCATTTGACTGAACTAAGCGTGCGTGGCCAGGCGCAACCGGTCGATAACAGATGGATTGTTCCTTACTCACCAGTACTGTCCAGGACTTTTCAGACGCACATCAACGTCGAATCGTGCACCAGTGTCCAGTCGATTAAATACATCTGCAAATACGTGAACAAAGGAAGCGATCAGGCGACGTTTGCTTTACAGAGCACTGTTAAAGACGAGGTAACCAAGTACCAGTCTGGTCGCTACATCAGCACGTCAGAAGCGGTTTGGCGGATACTGGCGTTCTCTATACACGACAGGCATCCTACCGTCATGCATTTAGACGTCCACCTAGAGAACGGCCAGCGCATATATTTTGATCCCGACAATGTTGCTGAGCGCTTGGAAAACCCGCGTCAAACAACTCTCATGGCATTTTTCAGGCTCTGTGAAGTCGACCAGTTTGCAAGATCCCTTACGTATGATGAGGTGCCTTCATATTACACCTACGACAAGCAAAGGGGTGTATTTAACCGACGTCGACGAGGAAGTGCCGTGGAAGGTTTTCCGGGAATTTTTAAGGACACCGCATTGGGCAGGGTTTATACCGTGCATCCGAATAATGGTGAATGCTATTTTCTGCGGTTGTTACTTCATACTGTCCGAGGCCCGACGTCTTTCGCCTTTCTGAGGACCTTTGATGGCATGGAGTATCCCACTTACCGCGCCGCCTGTGTAGCACGCCACCTTCTCGATGGTGACCAAATTTGGGATGACACCCTCGGGGAAGCGAGCGTCAGTGACAGTCCCTGTCACATGCGTCATCTGTTTGCCATCATCTTGGTGTTTTGTGGAGTCGCGAACCCGGTAGCTTTGTGGGAGAAGTATCGCCATCATCTGTCTGAAGATTTTCTACGTGCTTTGAGACGTTCTACTGGAGACGAAGTCGAAATTACTGATGAACGCGTGCTGAACACATGTCTCAGTTCACTTCAAGATATGGTCATTTCTATCGGCGGCAATCCATTGATCGAATATGGGCTACCAGGTCCCCAATCATCACCGCATCAAGATCGTGGAAATCGGGAGTATAACGCTGAAACAAATTACGATCCGGGCGAAATGACCACTATACGAAATGACCATGTCGCTTTGTTCTCTTCCGAGCAAAAACAAATTTATGACATCGTCCTTGAAAGCGTTGGGCAAAACCAGGGTAAAATATTTTTCTTGGATGCTCCTGGTGGAACAGGAAAAACATTTGTTACCACTGGCATACTTGCAGAGGTCAGGAGGCAAGGCAAAATTGCTATTGCTGTTGCATCGTCGGGAATCGCTGCCACTCTGCTTCCGGGTGGCAAAACAGCACATGCCATGTTTAAAATTCCCATCGATTTAGAGAGCGCCGAAATGCCTGTTTGTAGTGTGTCACGTAACAGCGATAAGGGACACGTGCTCAAAGATTGCTCTCTGATCGTATGGGACGAGTGTACGATGGCCAATAGGAAAGCAGTTGAGGCCGTGGATAGAACCATGCAAGACATCCGCAGGAACGAACATTTGATGGGTGGTGTCACAGTTCTGTTCAGTGGCGATTTTCGCCAAACGCTTCCTGTGGTGACGCGGGGATCGAGAGCTGACGAGGTGAATGCTTCGTTGAAACGATCTTCGTTGTGGTCCCGAGTTTGTACGCTGCGCTTGACCATTAATATTAGAGCTCGGCTCGGCGGAAATGCACGTGCTCAAGAATTCTCCGAGGTCCTTCTAAGTCTTGGGGAAGGCACTCTACCAGAAGAGAGAGGTGGACAGGTGGTGCTGCCACAGTCACTCGGTAGAGTGGTATCCAGCTTAGAAGAACTCATTCGCTGTGTGTACGGGGACATCGGTCGTATACCGCACCAGCAGAATTCTTGGATGTGCGAGCGGGCCATTTTGACGCCCAAAAATGATCAGGCTGCAGCAATAAATGAATGCATTCTCGCGGAAATTGAGAGGAATGAAGTGGTCTACACCTCGATAAATACTGTTGTCGAGCAAGATGACGCCACACATTATCCCGTGGAATTTCTAAACTCCCTGTCAGCAAGCGGACTTCCAGCGCATACCATCAAGCTGAAGGTCGGTGTTCCGATTATACTTCTACGGAACCTATCCCCTCCAAAATTGTGTAACGGGACCCGCCTTAAAGTCATCTCGCTCCACAGACACACCATTGAGGCAGAAATTCTTACGGGTTGTGGCGTTGGCGATGCAGTATTTATACCACGCATTCCCCTCATACCTCATAACTTCCCGTTCCAATTCAAGCGCGTACAGTTCCCCGTTAGTGTTTGCTTCGCAATGACCATCAATAAATCGCAGGGGCAGACACTGAGGGCAGCAGGTGTCGACCTCAGGACGGGCTGCTTCTCACACGGGCAACTGTACGTTGCTTGCTCCCGCGTCACCAGTCCTGACTTCCTTTATATTTTGGCTCCTGGCAGCACAACTACCAACGTAGTTTATAGAGAAGTGTTGTAAGGTAAAGGTATGTACGGTATATCATTGTACGTATCTTTATTGTTTTATGTCCTGGAATGTGTTCCCGCATTGTTTTCTCTATTTCGTTTAGTCATATCTTATGACTCAGCTCAGAATCTTATATAACTCTCTTTACTAGCTTTAAAACGTATATTCTCCTAATGCTACTTTTAATGGGGTTTACTTATAATGCTACAGCGATACTGGCATCTTAGGTATTTTTGGTGATGTAGAGCCTGCACGCAAATGTCGTCGCGGGCACCCTGTCCAGTAAAAATTTAAGAATATAATTATTATCTCATATTGTTTTCAAATTGTAAGTCGGCTTGATTTTTTTTGCTGTCGCAAATGTAGATCTTCTACATAAGATGAGCATTTCCGCCATACATTGTTTTGTTATGTATCGTCTCATAGAGTTAAGGCAGAGTTTATGTCGAAAGATCCCAGAATATGGATAAATTTTCTCCAACACCTCTCACAAATGTTAATTAATTTGACTCAAATGCATGCAAAACCTTTATTACCAATAAAAAAAATATGCCAAAAAATTGTATGCACTGCACGGGGTTTTAGAATTTGAAAAACGGGACCCTATTACTAAGACTTCGATGTTCGTCCGTCTGTCTGTCAGTCTCCAGCTGTAACTTTAGAACGGTAATAATTAGAGAGTTGCAATAGTATTTCCGTTGCCGCCATAACAACAAATACTAAAAAACAAAATAAATTAAATATTTAATAATAAATAAAATATGTCCCATACGACAAACGTGATTTCTTTGCCATTTTTCCTCGCTATCAATGATGACAGCAGGTAGGCGCCTGAAATATTCAGAAAATATTTAATTGTATTAATACTTTAATAATAATATAATAAAATTTAAATAAAATTAATAACTAACGGGTGCCCCCATACAAAACAAAAAAAAATTGCTCTAAAATGGTACGGAACCCTTTGTGCGCGAGTACTACTCGCACTTGCGGTAAGCGGTAAGCGGCAACATAAAATAGAATAGAAATATGTACATAATTTCTAAAAATGTCAACGACAGTAATTGCTAGACATAGACAGCGCAGTTCTTGAGGTACAGCCTGGATATCGACAGATGGACAGGCTGAAATATTAATTTTTATCGGATTCCGTTTATACGCTTTGAGTAAGTAACTATAAAATGAAGAAAATTCCAAAAAAATATCCATCTTTGTTATTTCCCGCGACTTCGTCCGCGTCAGTATAGTATATACTGACGCGGACGAAGTCGCGGGCAACAGCTAGTATATATATACAGCATGACTGGTGAGACAATACCGATACTGAAGGAGAGTATTCAGTACTCGATTCTCATTATAAATATGTAATAAGATTAGGTTCTTAATTTTTGACCAAATTTCCCTATAAACAAATGAATCAGCCTATGAGTGACTAATATAGTCGCATGACGTAACTCTAAAAGGTCCTATCTGTACAATTCAATACTGATAACGAGTTTTGTTTTATGACGTAGCAATAATCAGATATCCTCGGATGTCTTAATATCTGCCTTACAACTTACAAAAACATGAATTTATAAAGATATCACTGTATGAACATACATAGCATCTACTGTCATACTTGCTTCCTTATTTTTTTATCATAATGATAGCATAATTTGATAAGACATAATATTATTATGATAATAATTAATGAGGACTGGAGTGATTTAAAACCAAATGCCAACCAAATAAATTGAAAATTAACATCCGAAATTGTCGTATTGCAGTACAGACGTTTTCGTACAAAAAAAAAGTTTTGATTGGCTCTCAGACCAAGAGGATTGGCTTGGAGGATTTAAAAATATGACATTCTATTTACAGAGTCAGTCTTTTGTTTATTGATAATTTTAACAGTTTTAACAGAGAGATAGAAAGAAATAAGTTTTGTTAAAATATGATATATCTGATCTGCATTCTTAATATTATGTATTCTTAACAAATTTGAGATACTCAGCTTATTTTAATGTGAAATGAAAATACAAAGTTTAGGTTTGTTGTATTTATTCTGTTTTACAAACTATTTAGTAAATGGACACCAAAATACTTTAATTTTTGCAACAACATTAATTAGAAAAATATTATACTATTTTAACTATTTCATGAAGGTGAAATACTTAAATTGAAATATAACGCAATATTACATTATTGAACATAAATATTATTATATTGAATATAATGTATGATTATATTATTGAAATACAAACAACGTAAATTTTATAAGGTTCAATTCAGACTGCAACGCGCCGCGTAGATAATATGCATTTCTGAATTTGTATGGATTTGACAGATTTGCAAGTCGTCTCACGCAATTGTCAAAATCTGTCAATTCAGATCAAATTTAGAAAAGCATCTACGCGTCGCGTTGTGGTCTGAATTTACCCTTATTTCAAATACGTAAGTTCTACAAACTTTGGATTTGATAATATTTGTCACTGCTATAGAAATTATATGATATTTTATAAATATTTTGTACCTAATTTATATAGAACGTAAGTATGATCGGTGTAATCATAAGCGTTTCTTCTTACGTAACAGAGTTCTTTTTCCGTTTTGCAGTGGGAAAAGATAACACACAGGATATAAAATGAGGATGTAAATATAAAATGAGCGATTGCTGAATTACGTCTACAACATCTTATAAAAATGTACACAAAATAGAGCTACGTTTCAACTACTGTGCGCCACCGTGTCAACTGTCGCATTTGCCCTGCTCATCAAAAAAAAAAAAAAACTGTCACATCATGTTGCATACCAACTATAGTTCGATAAGGCTCTACATGGACGTGGCGAGAAAAGGAACTAAACGCTTCTATCATACAAAACCGGCCAAGTGCGTATCGGGCCACGCGCAATATAGGGTTCCGTAGCACCGCTAGTTTTTGAAAATTTTTGTATGATCAATGAATGTACATATTTTATAACATGTTTTACACTACTAACAACATCATTTCAAAGGAATTTGAACAAAAAGTTCCTTTATACTTCGCCGAATATATTTTTTTTAGTTGATCGACTATTACTCAATAACTTTGAAGTCTTCTTAGCCGTGATATTTTTTCTTTTAAATTCAGCATATTTCCTACTCCCGTGAATTTTTTCACATTTCCAGAAGCAACCGCTTAGCTGGTAGAAGGGGGGACACTGGACTCTTAACGATTTTTTCCACTTTAAAACTTAATATTTCAAAAATAGATACCTAAATCGGAAAATGATCTATGAATACTCATAATATTTTTAAAAAACCTATCAAACGACACCCCACACGATGGGATGGGCGCGAAAAAAATTCAACCCCGCTTGATGTGTAGGGGAGGTACCATAAAAAAATATTTTTTAAATATTTTATGTACCATTCTGTCGGCATTATTAATATGTGTATTCATGCTAAATTACAGCTTTGTAGGTCCTATATTCTCTGAGCAAAACCGCGGACGGACAGACAGACGGACAGACGGACGGACAGACCGAAACTATAAGGGTTCCTTGTTGACTACGGAACCCTAAAAACATCATTTTTGACATGTGTTTGACAGTTCTCCTTTACCAGCAGCGCCTATTGACATCATTGACACATTCATATAAGAGGGCGTCCACAAATTACGTGAGGTGTTTAGGGGGGAGGAGGGGGTCGAGTCAAATCTCATCTAATCTCACGTTGGGGAGAGGGGAGGTCTCGGCAAACCTCACGTAATTTTTTTCTCAACAAAATAATACTATTTTGGTCCAATTCATCTAGGTTGTAACTCTATGGTTGTTCGTATGCTTAAGATTTAATCGTTACACGATTAAGATCATTCACAAATTCGTTCGAAAGAAAATCTACTGACTGTCAAACCAAACGTTTACTTAAGAAAGTAGAAACCCACATTTTGTAAAATTTCACGTGAGATTTGGGAGGGGGGAGGGGGGGTTGAATAAAATCTCACGAAATCTCACCAGGGGGGGTGGGGGGGTCAAAAAATTCAAAAAAACATCTCACGTAATTTGTGGACGCCCCCTAAGGCCTTGTCGGACTATATACGCGTTACCGGTCAGGCGGTCACACTCTTCAATGTTGCTGAACATGTTGCGTGGTTACGTGAAATATATTCAGCGCCACAAATGTTGCTTGGTAGATTCCTGGCTCTACATCCAGCGTAACACACACAAGTGATGTGTTTAAATTCCTAAGAATAATTGACACAACAATTAATAACATCTAGTATTACACAAACATGTATAAAAGTAAGTTTATATAATATATACGAGGGATATGCATTTATTTTTCTGTTAGTTGAGATTATTGGGGGTCATTATAATGTATGTTACACGTAGAGGGGGAAGGGGGTTGACGAAGAGTGACACAGTGTGACAAGGATTGGGTTGTTCTAAAATTTGGGACATCACAATATTGCAGAATATATAATAAACTAGCTGACCCAGCAAACGTTGTTTTGCCATATCAATTGTTTCTAAGGACCCTGAGCCATGTAAGGCCATGTTCCTTTGAAGGCCAACTATCAAAAAGTCGCAGTTATTGAGATGTAAAGACATATTCCTTCTACTACACACTTAGATCCATCAAACTTAAAGCCACAAACGCGGCGGCGAGTCGATCGCGCCGCAATTGTGGCAGTGAGATCTCACTGTTTGTGGACTTTGGTTGTCGAGGTTACAATTGTAGTTTCCGAAACCTGAAAAACTTTTGTTTTTAGTTACTTAACCTATATCTATCCATATATTGTGTATGGTACTAATGAAAGAAAATCTACTTATGCCTTGATTTAAGTTAAAATATTGGTAATGTTCCTAGGAAGGCCAGTGGTTCCTTAGAAGGCCCAACCAAAGATTTGATAGTTGGCCTTGCTAGGGAACACGAACTTTACAAGGAACATCTAAAATCATTAATATATAAACAGTTATTTTTAGTTATAAATGCGTACCGCAATAATAAAAATAATGTTTCTTTTAATAACAACATTACTTATTTTTGGTTATTAAACTTATACACTGATATTGAGTATTTTGGATTTCTAAGGAACAGGCCCATTAGAAGGCCATTTTGGATTTAAAAAAATTTGAAAACGCGTTGGCAATTATTAGTTATGACTTATGAGATAACAATGTGATGCTCATTACTGCTATTTTTAAAGAATTTCCATTAATACATTCTTAGTTATAAAATGATGTTCAAGCAATGTTCTTCAAAGTTTTTTAAGATGATATAAATATATTGAGCATTTAATGTTTTGCTTAATTGATAGAAATATAATGTTGTTCTAGTAAAAGCAGATAAAGAAATACTTATAATACTATTTTCAAGTTAAACGACTGATGTCTAATATTGGCCTTGTTTGGAGCTGTGTTCCTTGCAAGGCCATTTGGAAGAGCTTTACAAAACTTAAGTTAATTAAATGGCTTTTGAAGCTAGGTTAAAAAGTGATTTATAATACGATACCTAATAAAACAGAGCATTACTTGATAATTTGTTTCCTTAATTTCTTTAGTTAATAAACGAATAATAAAAAAATCGGCCAAGTGCAAGTTGGAATCGCCCATGAAGGGTTCCGCAGCAGCAATAAGGTTTATTTTATGAAATTAAAAGGTTTTTGATTCATTTTTATATTTCAGTCGATTTAATGAAATTTAGATTAAGGTTTACCATTTATGGCGTATAAAAAAACTACTGGTTAGATCTCGTTCAAACCAATTTTCGTTGGTAGTTTTTATAGTAGTCTACATCATATATTTTTTTTAGAATTATCATGCCCCTACTTTAGAAATTAGAGGGGGGGGGGACACACATTTTACCACTTTGGAAGAGTCTCTCTCGCAAACTATTCAGGTTAGAAAAAAATGATATGAGAAACCTCAATATGATTATTAGAGACTTATAGAAAAAAATTTTTTTTTGTGTCAGTTGTACCTATGGGGACCCCTAAAATGTTTAATAATTTTTCCATTTTTGCATCAAAATCTTAATGCGGTTCACAGACTACATCTACTTACCAAGTTTCAATAGGATAGCTCTAATAGTTTCGGAGAAAAGTGGCTGTGACATACGGACGGACAGACAGACAGACAGACAGACAGACATGACGAATCTATAAGGGTTCCTTTTTTGCCATTTTGGCTACGGAACCCTAACTAGCAATAACATTTTACGTGACTATTCACAACACCGCAGCACAGTAGCCGTTCAACGTTCACTGGCGATAATGGCAATATTTACCACGGTAATAGAGTACCGAGTGTATCGATATATCGACATGTAATCTGAGGCCATCCCTAGCTATCAACTAATCAATTATTGTGGTGCGGCTACCTGCGGCGTCCTGCGTACACGCGAGCGTGTTGCGTTATCTATATGTTTTGTAACGATACTCTTATTTTTATTTACGCCGCATGTTATAATTTACATTTCGATAAATATTTACATACGCACATCACTAGAGGGACAAAAGGATTAAGAATGCTGATGCGACTTTAATCGATTTATCTCATGTAGATTTAATTTCTTGACAGTCTCAGTAATTGGATAAAACAATTTTACTTTCCTGTACTACTGTGTTTTAAATTTTGATGTAAGCTGTAAATGTATCTAATTGTTACAAATTTCCAATTGTTTACAACTTTAAAATGTAATATTAATTTTTTTTGTGTCAGTTGTACCTATGGGGACCCCTAAAATGTTTAATAATTTTTCCATTTTTGCATCAAAATCTTAATGCGGTTCACAGACTACATCTACTTACCAAGTTTCAATAGGATAGCTCTAATAGTTTCGGAGAAAAGTGGCTGTGACATACGGACGGACAGACAGACAGACAGACAGACATGACGAATCTATATGGGTTCCTTTTTTGCCATTTTGGCTACGGAACCCTAAAAAGTATTTTCCCGTTAGATTGGCCTTACATGGTGCAGGGTCCTTAGTATCAATGTAAAAACTAGATAAAACCTATTCTCAGGCCTCACGCTTGTACTATGTACTGTATACAAAATTTAATATCCTACAAATGTGACTTGTGACAAGTCACAGGTGGTCACACCTGAGGACGTGATGGTGGGAAGTCTAAAAATAATTTCGAATTCATGCGATGTACTTTGTGAATAGTCCCTTGGGAGAGATTAGACTCCATCAGAAACAGTATAATTTCCAATAATAATTAATTAATGTGTAGGATTATTTACCAAACTGAATATAGATACAAAATTGTATGTTGTAACATTGGTTGTACTGATGATTAGTCGATTCTTATAAATATTAATCGAGAGTAAAATCATTAATTTTATTAATGTCTTTAAAATCTGGACTCATAGGAAATTTTTACTGCATCTATTAAAACTTTTCTTGCATATTTTACAATCTTATCAATTGCATATCACTCGCATATTTTAGACCTTCGCTTACAATTAATATTTTTATGTAACAACATTTAATTTTAAACAAGGTACACAATTTTCATCACTTCTTTATCTTATCTTTTTACAACTAATAGGAATATTTTTGTGCTTTACGACATTTTTTTATTATTATCCATAGTCATTCGAACATTCGTAATACGATCAAAGTTTTTACAATTTAGGTACCTACTAATTTTCTAGAGTTATATTGTACATGATCTTTCCATTAAAATATCCTCACTTTTTCTTAAAATCTAGTAGGTACTGACTACTGGGTATCGATCACGACTGTATTACATTAATAATTAAGTATGTTATATTATAACAAAAACTAAATTCTTTCTTTACTTATCATGAATTAGTACTAACTTACTGAGATTATAATTGAACATTGAAATAAACTTAGTACTGAAGAACAAGTCATAAACGAAGTTTATAACACTTTTTGATAAAATGTTTAATGTCATATGTGATACAGAGAGTACCTTACATTCACAAAAGTAGGAGTGGGCAAGAAACAAAAACTTCAACCATGTATAACAATAACAAAATATCATCTATGTATGTATATTCTAACAAATTCTTGAGACCAACAAGAGGCGGAAATATGAATGCCTGGGCGAAGACTTCATATTTCTGCCTTTTGGTGTTGAAACCTTGGGTCCGTGGGGCCCCAGCGCAAAGGTCCTGTTTAAGGATTTGTCCCGAAGACTGGTCGACAAATCGAATGACCCCAGGGCTGGTGCTTACCTCGGCCAGCGTATTAGTTTGGCCATACAACGAGGTAATGCTGCCAGTGTAATTGGCACTTTGCCCGCAGCCTCCGACCTAGACTTAATCTTTTACTTATAGTGTATGTATTTTAGTGTTTATTTATAGAACAGTTTAGCTTTGTATTTTTATTTATAGTTTGTAAATGATTGTATGAATGAGAATAAACCCTATTCTAACATTCAATACATTTATATTATGTTATTCTGTATATTAATTTTTTAACTACTTTCCTAGATCCTAGGTACCTTCTAAAATTACAGATATGATTCTCTATACCTACAAATTACGAATTTTAGTACCTACGTACTCCTATTTGTATAACTCCTCGTGTAAATAAAAATGTACTCCAAAATAATTTATCAAGTCTTGATATTATCTTCATTTCCTAAAGGTCTTCACCTCAACGATCTTGTGATTTCAGTCACATCTCGCCGCTATCACATTTCACATCAATTGGCAAATTAATCGTAATTTAACGCTTTGGCATTTCATTCGTAATTTCTATCTTCTACCGTGAAGACTTCCGTCTTTGATTGTCATCGTCCATTCTTTTTCTTTCCTCGTATCAGGAACCAGGGACCCTCTAGAGCTTCGTTGATTTGGTCCTGCGATTTGCCCTTGGTCTCTGGTAGAACGTAGTAAATGTATCCAGCACCGAAGAGAGTTATGGACGCACAGATGTAGTATGTTGCGTGCAGACCGAGAGAGAAGGCCAGGGAACCGAAGTATCGTAGAAGCAAGAAATTGCTAAGCCACATCCAAGATATTAAAAAACTAGACGCAAAACTTCGCACCTGAAAAATGAAGAAATACAAATCAAAATTCGTTTCAATATTTTAAAATAGATGATAAATAGACGATCGATGAAAACATTGGCATTAATGTCTTACAAGGTACACCAGTTTCTGGCACAATAAGAGATACACTTACATTCATAGAAAAAAGTTCTGATATTAGAACAAAAGGCACTGATCCAAGGCCAACATTATACAAAAACAGAACTATCGACAATATGAACACCGGCAGCCAAATCTCAAAGTCTCCTTTGGTTTGCTCGTAATTTACATGTGTGATATTATCCGCAGTAAAATTTTCATCGGCTAATCTGTGCCATGGCTTCACTTCGGCTTCATTTTCTATTGCACTTATATTTAGTAAAGTATTGTTTTCGTATATTCCCAATTTTCCGTCTTTGTCGTTTGAATTTCTCTGAGGCCACCAACGGGACGAATACCAAGAGTGCATGTTTAGATGGGGATCACAGTAAACTCCGAGAACAGCTAAGCTAAAAGCTATTCCCGAACACGAGAGAAGCAGCAGGGTCTGAAAATTAAAAAGCCATTTTTGAGTGAGACATTAATTATTATATTAGCTTAAATAGGTCTACCAGAATCTGATGGCAAAAAGTGAGAAAGTAAATCGACTCTAGCAATACCGGGGTAATTGGAATAAAACATTTTGATCCTTTTTTTTCCTTATAGTGGCTGATTTTGTGTGTGAAACATGCAAATATATTTCCAATGATGAAGGATATTTTTAGAAAATCTTCTGTCAAAATTTGCCATCAGATTCTGGTAGACCTATAGTTTTAAATATGATAATTTTGAATTGTTGAGAAAGTGCAGTTACCTTTCTTCCGGCTTTATCTACAGTGATTGTTGCTATAGCTGCACCAAGAACAAGAGCCGTGCCACACAAAATAGATCCAGCTTCTGAAGACTCAAACAATGTGCGTGATTCAGTCCTGTGGGCAACGAAAGTAAAAACGTCACTACCCCTTCAAGGGCATCTTATTATTTAATTATTTCTTTAACGCGAATATCGATTAAACAATAGACGGAATCCGTAATTGCTTGAAACTATTTCTAGCCATGAAACTTTTATTCTTTTAATTTTTACAATACTTAGACAATTTCTTACCCGTTATATATAGTGAAATTGTACGCTGTTATGTTAAGAATTGGCACTGGATGAACAGAGTATCTGAGAACTGCAGCAGCGAAGCTGTTAACGGCAGCCGCCCCGCTGCCAACTGCAGTGAACAGCACGACGCAGCACGATATTAATGCTCGACGAGATGCCCGGTCATAAACTGAAATTAAAACATAAAAATTGTATTCAAATGTTGTCATATCACGTAATATTATGTTATTCTTACAAATATATATATTTTTTGTTTTTAAAGTAAAAAACAAGTCAAGTTTTAAAAAGACAAATTTTGAATGAATGAATGAATGAATTAATGAATGAATGAATGAAAACATTTATTTCAGACAAACAATGTGCCCATAGTATTGTTAGTGTGTTAGTTACAAAAGATAATGATAATAATAAATAATAACAAATGCTTATAAAATTCAATTAATATGTTAGTGATGTTAGTAATAATTTTCCTTAAAAACTTAAATTACTCCTTTGACTATCCTTATCCAATGTTCTTGGATAGGACAGTCAAATCTATCCGCAATGACTTTCAGAATGCTGTTGTTGGATTTACGTAGACGCTGGAGAAGTGAGGCTGTTTTTTTGCGTATTACCGCTTTAAAACCGTCGGTACGCGCAGAGGCAAACATACCAGATGCGCTACAGCGCCATGGTAGCCCCAGCAGCATTCTGAAAGTATTGTTTTACTGGACGCGCAGAGTGTCATAGGTTCGATTCCTATACCCGACCCATAGGGCACTCGAGTAAAAAGACTGGCAATAAGCTTTAAACAACAGAATCTTAACTCGAGTTGCACAACGGGTAAACCTACGGGCGAGCATATTACCTCGAACCGATAACGCTCTACGTTCCCTCTCTATGTCCTCGTCATCCCTGAGGTCATCGGTCACAATATGACCCAGATATTTAAACTTTTGTACCCGCTCTAAGGCAACTCCATTCAGATACCCTGGAGGAACACGTTCAGGACAATTCTTTCCTGTTCTGCAAATCAACAATTCGCTCTTTTTGGAATTATATTTAAGACCGTGCTCCTCCGCGTAAGACTCACATATGCGCAGGAGTTTCCTCAAGCCACTTATCGAGGGACTCATATTCAATTTTACTTGAAGATTTAAACTTACATAGTCTTTGACATGAAGGCTCCTGCTTTCTTTCCCTTTCCGAATTATTTGACTCCAGTCCGCTACTTCTTTTTATCATCGGCTGGAACGTGTCTGAATCTCTTCTTCTCGACACTTCTTTTCTTCCGTAACCTTCCGATATTCTTATTCGCACTTCCTGCTGTTCTATTACATCTGTCAGGTCTTCTCTAAAATCTGATCCATCAAACCAACACATTACTTTGGCTGCTTCCTGAAATTCATTACACAAAGCGTAAAAAGCGACACATAATCTTAAACAGAAGCTCATAAAACGAAAAAGAATATTATATTTAGGGCCTGTTTCACCACTTCCTGATAAGTGCCGAATAGGCTATCCACCGTATAACTTGACAGATGAAGTATGGAGAATCTGTCAAAAAAGTTGTAAATAGCCTATTCGGCACTTTATCAGGAAGCGGTGAAACAGACCATTAATATTTTATTACATCTTACACATTACGCATACCTAATACAATATGTATCCAAGTACAGAATCATTGCAAACTTTTTGTTTTCTCAGCGGGATTCGAACCCGGAACCACCGTCTATAGCATTGACACGCTAAACCTAAGCTACAGCTGAGGTCGTTAATCTTATTGATTTAGTGCAATTTCATATTTGAAATAAAATGTTCTATAAAATCTGTAAACACTTACTTGTATTTTTCCAACTCTGATGAGAAAAGACGGAGTCTCTGGCAGCCAGACGAGCGATATAAGGAGTATTAAAGGTGGAATGTTCATTGACAAAGCCAAAGCGTGGGCTGAAAGCATACCGCCAGCTGAATATGCGAAAAGTATCCCACAGCTGGAATTTGTAAAAGTTAAATTTAACAAAGGTTACAAAAATAAAGCTAATGTATCCGAATAATTTTTGTTGTTTATAGACCCCTAATTAAAGAAATCACGAAGCCCTGTTTCAAACTGCGTTTTAAAATTGCTTAGCATATTCTTCATATCAGTATAAATAGATATGCATACAATGTCCAGTGTCCAATTATTCATCATCAAAGTTAGACTGTCTAATATTATAAAATCTGGGCTGTCTCGAACATAGGCCGATCGTTTGAAGTTCGAAAAGTTCGAAAGAAACGAAAAATTATCACCTGCAGGCCAAAGAAGGCATGGCGGCTAGTCCTCTGGTTTTGGGCGCTATTTCCGCACAGTACAGAGGTGATAGTGCAAGAGCCCCGGCGCCGCCCGCCCCCGCCGCTACGCGCGCCGCCCAAACACCGCGGCCGCCGCACCATGCTGCTAACGACCAACTCACCTAGAAAAAACAAGAAGATTCAATTTCGTACTAACATTTGAAATAATTATTTTAATCAATGTGATGCACCCAGTCAAAAATTATGGAGAAATTTGGAATCATTAGTTTTCCTGAGAAAACTATGGATGTACCGGCGAGGTTTGGCCTGAAGATTTGTTTTTATCACACAATTGTCTCTAATAGAGTCTTAAAGCTGTATTAAGGTTTATTCGGTTAAATTAGGTATATTATCTTTATAATAACGGTCATGTTGAACATAGGATAAGGTCAATATTATGTGTAAATTAGTTTTATACAACACACCCTTGTTGTTTCCTTGTTAGTTTTTCATTCAAAGTACCTTTACTGAAGATGTTTAATTGATGATGAATATAGTCATTCAGTTATTTTTCGTATCATAACTTTTTAACTAAAGTATGATGCGGATAAATGTGTGTCACACCAGGCGCTGTAGTGTCGCTACAGAGTTACGCCTGAGTGGTGTCCTTTTTGGCACATAAGGCATTGCACTACCTACCATTCCTAATCCATGTACTGTATTTATCATTGAGTTATCCAATTGTTGTAGTGTTGTGTCTTTTTTGTCAAATAAACTTTTTATTATTATTATTATTATTATTATTATTATTATCATGAAAGTGTAATGGACCTCAATCTTGCACGTCTCTGAATAGCGTAGTGAGACTAGTGAGATGGCTTGCCAAAATGGTGCTAGGGTTGGTTGATCTGAATTTATTCAGATCAACCAACCCTAGCACCATCTTTTGTAAGACCTTAACACCAAAAGGTGTAAAAGCATGCCGCAACTTTAGCTCTGTTATTAATAAAAATATTTGACTAAGCTGACGTATATCCAGTTCGTTGTAAAAGCCACTTGCCAGACTATGACAGATTATGGGGACATATAATATTATATCACTGCGGCGATAAGTAACAACAGAGACTGCGGGGAACCTAAGCCCGGCCGCACATTGTCCGAATTCTGATCAGAAACAGTTGAATTCCGCCGGACCGCCACCCCGCACATTATCCGAAATATCCTTCCGGCGAGTTCTAGCTCACTCGGCTCAGTACAAAATGTAAGAGACAGCGCGGACGTTCAACTGTTTCTGATCAGAACTGTCGTACAATGTGCGGCCAGGCTTATACTATCATATTTTGGCAAAAAGGCAAGGGGAAGGCGCAATCATAGATTAATATTATTATAGGTGTCTTTGTCAGGGGTGAGGAGTGAGCCTTATCGGGAGGTGACTCCTTTCTACATTAACGGTAGGTAAATATTGTACACATGAGCCTATCGCCTCCTTCAGTTTCGCAGAAAGATATTAAAGTTTTGCACAGCCTATATGCTTTGATTAATATGCAAGTATAGTGGCTAGCCATGAAATATTATACAAACATAATCTTACTTATAAAGTAATATAAAGTAAGTACTTTATATACTCCCCACACCGGTTTCGGTGACGGTAGCCGGTTTAATTGAAACCAGACCAGGTACGTAGGAGTTATTTTATAGTGCCCAGGTGTGTGCGCAGTACACGAGAGCACTCTCTATTCCTTTACTCTCATAGCCCAGTGGGACGGAAGACCGACACGACTGGTGAGAGATCAGGTGCAGGACCGACTTCTTACATGCCCATCCGACGCATGGATCATCTTACTTATCAGACAATCAGGTGATCAGCCTGCATTGTCCTAAACAAACTTGGAAATAACATGTTTCCAACGCGGGAATCGAACCCACGACCTCCCAGTCAAGAGCGACGCTCTAGACTACTCTAGAGTCTAGACTTTACTAGCCAAATAAATTGCAAAGTATATTTATCCAATCCCAGAGCACTGCTATATAACCCTCTTTACGGCCTACAATATTTATAAATTATAAGTGATCTCGAACAGAAGTCTTACTCTATTTAACGACGTGTTTAAAACATTTTATGTTCCTCAAAATGTTATTACTAAGTACTTCAAAATTTGCGATCAATGTTACTAGAGTTCATTGATTTCTCTTTATAATAAGCCAGCTAGAAAAGAAAAAATTGTAGTATACCCAAAATTTCATTTTCTTTTCACACAAGCCAGTACTTTCGTGTAAGTACTTAAAATTAATAGAGGTTTTATAGTAAATCCAAAAGCGTAGTTTGGGTCCGCAGTTTTATGTTCTTGATCGTCAATAAAGAGGAGAGCTCATACATTAGCGTCTCGTGTCACTATTTTTATGGGGACCCTTAATGGCTTTCTCATGCAGCTTTAACAGTGTTGAGTTGATGCTGTGGTTCCATTTTATTTACTTTGATACTGTCTTTTATTATGCCCAGCTACAATTCTTTAGTAAAAAACTCAAGTACATATTGTATAACTTAAACGGAGCGAATTCTTCTAAAAAACTAGAAATACGTGCAAAGAAAAACTTTGTAGATGAACTATTGTAATTTCCGTCCTATGAAGTTGCCACTTAACAAACAACACTTTAACAACTCGTCGAGTTTGTTTAATAAAATGAAAATTGGTATGAAAAAATTATATTATGTTACATTTTATGAAGACTAACTCCGTTTGACTGTGTTAAAAGTGTTAAGTAGATTAAGGGTGAATTGTACCAAAAGCGTAGTTAAACTTAAGGTTAAGGTTATCGTCAAATATGGCGACTTATGCTTGGAATTTGACAGTTCATTTCACATTTTGTTGTGGTTAAAGTTAAAGTTATAGTTAAAGTAGGTTGGTGCAACTCACTCTAAGCTATGTTATGCTGACCACACTCGTTTGACAAAGTGTTATTTGCCAAGAACGTGTTTCCATATGATTGTATTGAAGTACGTTTTTCACCGTCAAATAATATCAAAAATAATATTGTACCAAATATAATGTTCCAAATTACCTGATGATAATATCGTAATCAATGAACTGTAAATTGTGGTGTATGTACATTGCACAATCGAATGCTAAATTGGATTGAAAAGGTCATTTCGGTATAGGTATAGTATAAGCATAATTATTGTTTACAAATGGGGTAAGTTTCGTAAGTACCAGGGGTGTAAGTGCTTACCCATTCAAGATTGAAATCAGGGTAAGTGTGTTTGTGCACTGGAACGTCGATTTAGATCGCCAAATTATAAGATTTCGATCAATCCTGAACCCCAAATGATTATAAATATTTCTTATCTAAGAGAACATTAACAAAACTCAATTCAGTGACCTGAATGCTTTTCTTCCTTCAACCATTTCAATTGCTACCTACCCTATTGACAATATATTTTAGCATCGAAACAGTTTTAATAATATAAACTGAATCTGACAAAATGAAGCATAATTCTTGTTTAGTTCACATTGGCTTTATGAAATTTCAATAGATGATTCAATAATCATCTATTAAAATGTAAAAACTTTTGATATTTCAATAGATATGGATACCCAAATAACTAAAATAAAATAAAATAGAAATAGGTACCCAAGTAACAGTACAAAACGAATTATCCGTAGTCATGAGGTACTCGCATCAATTAAGCGGTTAAATTGATAGGCCCATCGGATCCGATCCAAATGAGATTAATTTGAATTTCAACAGATTTGCTTCGATGCTCATTTGTTCTCTGAATCAATATGATATTATCAGAATCTCACGTCGTTGCATCGAAAATTAAAATTTAAATGCAAAGGTCATTCTTCTACGAATTGAGGCTTCGCATACTGTCGAGAAAAGGGAGCATTTTAAACGTTTCTCTGTTATGGACGTGTATAACTGTCAGTGCTGTTTGCGTAAAAGTGTTTTTAGTTTTCGCGGCAATTAAATCCTGGACCTTTCGAAGGCAAAAGTGGGGGCAAATTTACTTACAATAAAACTGAGACAGATACAAAGCGCGCCCGCTTTCCGCCCGCGCGCGTCGGCCAGTATCGCGAACATGGGCGCGGCGGGCAGCGCGATGAGGCAGGGTAACGCCGCCAGCCACGCACCTCCCGTCAGAGCCTCGTTACCCAGTACCCCGGACACCCAGCCCGTACTGCAGCCATGGGTGAAGCAGGAGAGGTTGTCTGAAAGTAATGTCTTATTAGAAAACCCGTGGCCACTGCTACTCACAACGACTCACAATTGTAAGACGGAAAACAGTTATATAAATCACATGGAGCCACACGAGAACAAAAAGTATTAAGTATTGCAGTATTGATATAGTCTGTCAAAAATGAGGGAGAAAAGTTCGAACGAATAAAGCCGGCGACGCTACTGTTTGATCCTTGCAGTTATACAACATGACTGGTGAGACATTACCGATACTTATGGAGAGTACTCTGTACTCGATTCTCATTATAATTATGTAATAAAATTAGGTTCTTATTTTTTTTCCGAGTTTCCCAAAAATAAATGAATCACGGATACTAAGTAAATTACGCGGCTAGGCAAGTAGGCATACTATGCGGCCGGTGCAGAGGCGTGCGCTACCAAAAAACACCACACAACTACCCCTCCTGCTCGCGGTGTCCATGCGTTGGGTAAATAATTATTTAACTTTAAGTTACATTTACTCAGTGATCAATTGATATTATACTTCGTTGCTGCATCCTATGAGATTTAATAAACCTGTAGTCCGAATTTTGTGGTACTGCATCATCACACGCCATTTAGATATTATTTATTTAATTTAAAACTGAAAAAAGACAATCAATTGGTTTTATAGTACTTCCGCCTTGCTTTCCTAGATGGCGGTGTTAGTTCGTCCGTCATTCGTTTTTCGTGTGCGGCATCGTCAACACGTTATCCTTTTTAAACTAATTTCTACAGTGTTAAAGTGTTATAATTAGTGTAAATCGCCGAATAATATTGGAAAAAGGAAGAATAAGGATGATTACGAACATATTCGCCGCAAAATACGGCGATTGGAAAGTAAATTACGCTGCAACAAAGGAAAAGGTACCAAACTACCCGCATTAATTTTTAAAAATATTATGAATTTTTTCTTTGTTCTCAGCTATGGCATGGTAACGATACGTTAAAAAAGGACTATCTTAACGGGTTAATACGTGATATTAACCAGATAGTCAACCTTTTGTACCTTAAGGGGTAATACGCGATATTATCCAGGTTACAAACTGAGTCGTGATGATACGTGATATCATCCTGAAAGCAACTTTATGCTTTTGCTTATTCACACCGGACAAGATCCGAGTCATCAGCGTCTTCCTCCCGGGAAGGCCGCTGCGATAACGAGCACTCATCCGACGACAAAAGGCGCGATGAAGACATCGACGCGCGGGAGGCTCAATCTTGCTGTGGAACTCCACAATCTTTAGCCGACGTCGAAGACGTGGATTATATGGAGTCGGCCGCGCCTGCACCGGCGTCGCCGCAGGCCGCACCGCCGACATCAGTGCCGCTGAGCCAACCAGAAGCCACCGTGCCAGTAGATCCTAACCAAGAATCTACTCCCAGGTTACCACTTGAAATACTAAATATTCTTGGCAAGGCCAATAAAACAGAGAAAGCCCTAGGCGAACGCATTCCCACCGAACTCTCTGAACGTTGGGGTAAAATCTTGGTCGATGGTTTGGCTAAGGAATACAAGGAGTCGCTTGTGGCGAACATTCTTATACCGACTAACCTTTCGCTGGCACAAGCGCCTAAACTCAATCAAGAGGTAGCCGCAGTTCTACAGCAGGCTGCAAAAACCGGTAATTTTTTTTTTTTTATAATACAATCCAAGGCGTAAATTGTAAAAAGCGACGTCTACCTTTTCGGTGAAAAGCGCTAGCAACAAGCACTGCCGGGCAACTCCCGAGCTCCTCCTCGTCAGCAGTACGCGAGGCCAGCGCCAGCAGCGCCGGCCCGCCCGCACGAGCCGCAGCCGTCGACACGTCGGCGAGGAGGGCCCAGCAGCCCCCGCGCCGCGGCCGCCCCTACGCGAGCGCCAGACCGAGCAACGACAGGAGACGCTGCTACTAGAGGTACCTCACGCTGGCCGCATCCAATTCTTTTTACGCAATTGGCTTCTAACAACCTCCGACAGCACGGTGCAGGGCTGTCTTATGCTAAAGGATATTATAAAATACCCTTCTGCATTGAGTTATAAGTCCCTTCTGTAAGCCACCTTACCAACGTGTGGAACCAAGTAATCCACCTTTTACAAAGAGTCAGATGAGCAAAGCAATAAGTGAACTCAAACAATTAGGTGCTATTTCAGTATGTAATGAAAATTTGCCAGACCAATTTATTTCATACATTTTTCTTACACCGAAAAGTATCGGTGGGTTAAGATTTATATTCAACTCAAAATTACTTAAATACATTTTTAATTTGCACGTAATCAACTTTTAAAATGGAAGATATTCGCACTGCTATAAAATTGGTCTTTCCAAATGCCTATATTCCTCATATCTCAATCTCAAATCTCAATCGATCTCAAGGAATTGCTTGTGCGGTGTGCCGATTCATACATTACATAAATTTATTATTTTATTTCTTTTTGAGATTTCGATTTCATGATAATCTTTGTGAATTTAACTGCCTTCCTGTACGGCTTAAGTTCTGTGCCATTTATATTTGTAAAGCTTCAAAAGCCTCTTTTTATGTGGTCAAGAAAGCAGGGCCATCTAGTGGTCGAAATTCGAATCGAAATCTAAAGATTATGCTACTATATTATAATATTATATTAAGGTCAAAATTGAAACAATTAGGTTTTATTATCAACTTTGAGAAAACTAGTATGACGCCTTCACAACTTTGTAGATTTATTGGCTTTGACCAATGATATTATATTAGCTTTGACATAATATTAAATACTCATGTCATGCAGTTACTCCAGAAACTAACTAGCCAACGAAATCCATAACAAAGCGCGATTTCGCGAAGTTCATTGGCACTTTAATTTCAGCATGACCAGCAATAACATACAGCCGTGTAGTTGTATATTCTTTGATACAACTGGCCGCGTACTAAATACTTTGAACGAGTTTTTAGCTTCACAAAAATGTAATAATAATTTTGATTCCATCATGCCTGTAAAACCTTATTTGTACCACCAGTTGGTGGTGCAATATTATTTTTAATAGAATAAAGTAAGCTTTTTAATAGAATAAACACAAGTTTATACGAGCTGGAGATCTTCACAGACTCGTCACTCACTGGCTGGGGCGTCGCGTGCGACGGAGTAGTAACTAGATGCCATTGGTCTGCGGATGAAGCTCGCCATCATATCAATTATCTCGAATTATTGGCTGCCTAGGGATTGAAATCATTTTTCATTTCATCGTTGTGATAATATTTTAAATGTCTTACTAAGAATAAATAATACTACTGCCATAATTATATTATCTTATATTAATATTATAATGTGAAGTATTCAATTTCATCATCTCAATGAAATCGCGAGAGATATATGGCAGTAGTGCGAGAAACAACGCATATATAATTTATTTGCTTCTTATAATTTGTCACACAACAAGACAGATCGGGGCCATGAGGGGTTCAAACCGTTCAACATCGATTATATAAAAACACAGATGCTGACCAGGCGTCTAGGTACGTAACGTAACGATAGGAACTTACTAAAGATCTTATTGAGCTTCGGTCAACCTGACAACCTGATGGCTGATACCGTACTTACTCGCGTTGTGCTTTAGTAATAAGTGCTATATTATTATCTGCTAAGATATTATGTCTCTTGGAAACAAGACCCAGGTGCCTTCATCATCCTTGCTTTTACAATTTCATGGCACGATTATTTTTTCTATGCCTTTCCGCCATTCGCGCTCATACTGTCTTAGGAAAATTATAGAAGAGGAAGCGACTGGTAAATTAGTCGTTCCGTACTGGCCGTCATGTCTCGGCCGTGTTTTCCACTGTTTTGATCGCTTCTCAAATCTGACGAGATTTATTTTAGGCCAGATAAAACCTTCTGGCGTGCGCAGTATTGTGCGGAAAGTCTACCTAAGACGCCGAATACCGGAGATGTCTATTGACAATATCATACTAAAACCGTTATCGGGAGGTACAATTAATCAGTATGATACAGGATTAAAACATTGGTTTAATTTTTGTCAAATTAATAATAATAATTGATTTGTATTAAGGATTCGTAGCTGATATAATATTACGAATTCTTAAATTTTAACAGAAAAACTTAATGAAAAAGCAAGTTGCGGAATGTTAAATTGTTATAGGTCTAGACTCTAGTTTGTCTCTAATCATTGGTAAATCCCGTTGCAATAACGATCCTAAGATTTTTTAAAGGAGTCTTTAGGAGTAAGCCCAGCTTCCTAAAGTATTCATTTTTAAGGGAACCTTATAAACTTTTGGAGTACGTATCTAAATTTTATCCGTAAGATTCTATACTTATTATCATTAGAAATTTTATATAAAAAAAAAAAAAAAAAAAAAAAAAAATTGTAACTCATTCTAATATTATAATAATTATATATAATAATTCAACTCGTTGTCGACGGGACAACGGGTGCAGACGTTATCACTCATAAGAAAAGAAGACGTTCATTCCGAAAATTCACGTATCGTAATCACTATTAATAATTATTCATCAAGCCCCAGCTAAAGCTTTATTTACCTAGATAAGACAAAAGAGCTGAGAAATGGCCCAGCTACTGATAAGCTCATTTTAACAACTAGAAAGCCTTTTCATAATGCCAGTTCCCAATCTATAAGTCGCTGGATAAAGAGTGTCCTCAAGGACAGTGGCATAGAGATTGGCGTTTATTCAGCGCACAGCACGCGACACGCCTCCACGTCGGCGGCGCGCTGCGCGGGAGTCTCCGTCGACATTATCAAGCGATGCGCTGGCTGGGCCGGCTCATCACTTTGTTTTGCTAAGTTTTATAACTTACCTTTACCAGATTTAGCACAAGACAGAGCTTTCGCAGAAGCTATTTTTAATGTAAATTCAGATTCATAGCATATCCAAACTAATTAAGTAGTATTATTATTTAGAAGTACAATACTTTATTAACTAAAAATTGTTATGATGTCTATAATGTTATATCATTTTAAATTCCGTAATTAATTAACTTAATATAATTAATCTGGTATTTTATCATTCCGCAATTACGCGCTGAACATCTACAGGTTTATTAAATCTCATAGGATGCAGCAACGAAGTATAATTTATGGTTAATTGAACTTACCTTAAGTGAACTTCAACCAAAATTATACGAGTTGCTGCATCCGTAGAGATTTAAGATCCCACCCCACCCACTTCTCTTAGTTTGTTGCCCCTATTCTTTACTTGCGGAATGATAAAATGTTATGAATTATCCTCTCTAAAAAGAATGACGGACGAACTAACACCGCCATCTAGGAAAGCAAGGCGGAAGTACTATAAAACCAATTGATTGTCTTTTTTCAGTTTTAAATTAAATAAATAATATCTAAATGGCGTGTGATGATGCAGTACCACAAAATTCGGACTACAGGTTTATTAAATCTCTACGGATGCAGCAACTCGTATAATTTTGGTTGAAGTTCACTTAAGGTAAGTTCAATTAACCATAAATTATATTTTTATATTATTTTTTCCAACTAATATAATAGCCAAATATCACGTCCTCGAGTATTAAACATGTTTCACCGTACGCAGTCACGCAGTATAAGTCCTAGCCAGCCTTTCAGAGACAAAACTTATGTTAGGCCTTACTTCAAAGATTTTAAAGATATTATTATTATCAGGTACAGTGCATTACTCAATTCTTCCATTAAATAAAACTTTTACTTACAAACACAAGCAGCTACTAATCGACGCACAGTACCCCGCCACCGTTTTGATGCTGTTCTTTCTATACGATTTCTGAAACAAATAAAAAATTATATTGGTATAATATAATATGTAATATAATATATATTTCAGTATTTTTTCAGGATTTAGTTAGTAAAGATTTATATCTATTAGATTATTCTCATTGTAAATTATGAATAATTATAGTAGAAGTAATCATGTATAGTACTTATGTATTACATTTTATATTGTCATTTATAACAGTAAATCCATGATATTACTGCTTAATTTAAATAAATCTTATTATGATGATATTAACACGGCTCAAAGGACCAAGGCGAAGGCGGCACAGATGCGGCGGATGCTAATTTGAATAATACAATTTCATTTGTTATATTAAAAGCTTTCTTACGCATGGAAAATCCTCGTGATATAAACCTTAAATGGTGACAAATAATTACTAACAATCATTATTAACTATTGCTTAATTATCTTGTCGTAGTACCATTGAGGAAATTGATTTCTAGGCAGTTGACAGACCAACGTCATTTGGTCGGATCATGTCAATTCAATGATTGTGATCTGTCGGCTACTGGGTTTGACTCATAAAGTTAATATACCTAGCTGAATAGAGCAACAAACTCGAGCTGTCAAACGAAACCGAAATTGGTTTTCATCTGTGTGAATAATATATTATGTACGTATACACTTACACAAGCATGATTGAACATGAATTCTATGAGATTAAATTGTCAACGGGCTGATCCGGGCTGACCGGACGTCAAAAAAGAGTGCTGCTGTCATGTATCACACGTCTCTTTTTACCACGCAGTGTTACTGATAGTGACATCTCGCTTGCACAGGCCTTTGTTTCTCTATTCCGCTAGGTATAATATTAACTTTATGGTTTGACACAACGCGACCAAACTACGTAGGTCCCCCATCTGCCTATAGGAATCAACTTCTCTATAGTACTATCAGAGAAGTTGATTCCTATGCAGATGGCGGACCAACGTCATGTGGTCGACTTATGTCAATTCAATGTTAGCTGTGATCGGTCGGCTGGGTTTGACGTAAGGCGACCAAATTACTTAGGTCCGCCATCTGCATAGGATTCAATTCCCTCGATGGTACATAATATTTTTCGAACTAAGTAATTTATTCATACACGCATTCATAATAATTATTATATTGAAGAGTGTTACCGATTTTCAAAAACAAAAATCGTTCCGTCCATTTCTGCACATAAAGTTACCGTAACCTACGGTAGGACCCCAATTAATCTTAACGTGTCTACGGAGGGCACTTACCCTTTGGTCTCATATTACCAATAAATCTCTCGTACGAGCCACGCGCTAAAAATTTACTTGGCAGTTTAATTTAGCCAGAAGTGGTAAAGGTGCTCGAGCATTACAAAAACCCTAAAACAGGTCAAGACGCTTCATTTGCTTACGTTTGTAAGAGCCTCGGCGAAAAATGTAATAACTTTGCTGGAAGCATTGTGAACAGACAAACCATTACATATATTTTTAAGGTTTATACTTTAATTAGATGACGCCCGCAACTCCGTTGCGTCAAAATTCGTTTATCGGGCGGGAACCGTTAATTTTTTCGGGATTTAAATTATCCAATGTCCTTTCCCGGGACCCAAAGGATGCCCATACCAAAATTCAGCAAAATCGGTGCAGCGGTTTGGGAGTGAAGAGGTAACAGACAGATATAAAGACACACTAAAGCTCTATATCTACCAACTTTAATAACAAGAATTAAAAAGAGTAATATAAATCAGACGGGAAAAATAATAAAACATAATGGATTGCTCTACGAATATTGTAGAGCTTGTGGTCGTCAAGGTACCGACAGACAGACGCCACTAGTTATCCTAATTTCATCTCCCCCGGGAAATTATATAATAACAAAATGTACGATACCACATTAGCCTTCGTATTCATGTAATTTTCATGAAACATTATACAAATTTTATGCAACACCTCACATTTCGCTACATCATTAGAATAATATCGCGCCTGTGTATAAAACGCCGGTCGGTTCAGTTTGATTAGCAAGTTAAAGGTGTTGGGTAAAACTGTACGGCAAAATGTACGGTTTCTGCGAGATAAATTAATTTGGGTGACACGGAGCTTCGGACGTCATCTAGTTTAAAATATTTCTAGAGGTTTTGAGAGAGGTTATTATCACTGATCTCTATTATATGAGTAGTACTTGGAAGTCTTGGAACTAATACTAAGTGATGACAACTGTTGTTATTGGTTGTGGTTACGTCAAATTTTAATTCTCTACCCGAATAATGGGGGCGCTAATTCCGCTTCAAATAGGCACAAAAAGCAGGTGTGTATCAGCTATCTAGCGTACCTGTATAATAGAGATCAGTTATTACTATGTAATAATGTTAGATGTAGTGTTGTTTGCATAGTATGGATTACTAGTAAAAATAAACGAAGCTTATATTAGAGTAGGCGGCTTAAATGTTGCCAATTTAAAGATCACCTCACTATAAAGAAATTAAATAATATTAATTTTGTCGTGTATTATCAAATTTTAGCTTTTCAGAGGAAGTTATTGTAATAAAAAACCGGCCAAGTGCGTGTCGAGCCACGCGCAATGTAGGGTTCCGTAGTACCGCTAGATTTTGAAAATTTTTGTATGGTCAATGAATGTACATTTATAACATGTTTTACACTACTAACAACATCATCTCAGTTACTTTCAAAGGAATTTGAACGAAAAGTTCCTTTATACTTCGCCGAATACATTTTTTTTAGTTGATCGACTATTACTCAATAACTTATGAAGTATTCTTAGCCGTGATAGTTTTCCTTTTAAATTCAGCATATTTCCTACTCCCGTGAATTTTTTCACATTTCCAAAAGCAACCGTTTAGCTGGTAGAAGGGAGGGACACTGGACACTTTAAAACTTAATATTTCACAAATGGATCCCTAAATCGGAAAATGATCTATGAATACTCATAATATTTTTTAAAAACCTATCCAACGACGTGTGGGGTATACGATGGGATGGGCGCGAAAAAAAAATTCAACCCCGCTTGATGTGTAGGGGAGGTACCATGAAAAAATATTTTTGAAATATTTTATGTACCATTTTGTTGACATTATTAATATGTGTATTCATGCCAAATTACAGCTTTGTAAGTCCTATAGTCTCTGAGCAAAACCGCGGACGGACAGACAGACAGACAGACGGACGGACAGACCGAAACTATAAGGGTTCCTTGTTGACTACGGAACCCTAAAAACCGTGGATTTCAGCGTTTTGAGCACTGTTATGTTTCGCCTTAGACCAAAATGAATCAAAAACGAGTATTGTACGTGAACGTACAATTCGGTGAATAAATAGGGCCTAACAAAAGTAACTAAATATTGAACTTACCCTTTTACGCCCCTCTATAATCATAAAGGGTGGATTGCTCCGGGTAATGCAACAGCAATAGGGAAATGGAAAATCGCTATCTAGAACGCAAAGCTGACGGGAAATACGTGGAAATTAATATTATGACTTGTATTGAGAATGCAAAGGGAGCTATTTATTGCAAAGATTAGAGCTAAGTCTAGGACTTTAGTGATATTGTTTAACAAAATCACACAGATTCCAAAATATATTATATTAGGTACGACTTATTACAATTTATTATAATATGTATTATATTTCAGAGCTGTTACCCCTCATCAGGATGAGGAATAATCTAGAGTTAAACTCTAAAATGCAATCGAAATCCAAACTCGTTATATAATATGTTAAAGTAATAAAGTTATTTGCACACAAAAAAGGGCTCTAGTATAAATAAAATGCAATTAATGTATTCGCCAACATTGGCGTGTATTTTTTGCAAATGTGCAATTATAACAAGGCAAGTTTTCGTGACAAGAAACTGGTCATGCTTTACAATTACTATAAGGAACTTAATTGTAGTCGAGAATGTGTGGTGGAAAAAGAGCTTGAATAACTTTGTGTTTGTAACAGCTTTCATTTTACCAACATTTAATACCATGCCTTCTCTCTTTCAATAATACGAATTAAATCGACAATTAAGTGTAACAAATAAAACACCCCTCTTTTTGGTCGGGGGATAAAAACAAAGCCATTTACATCCGTTGTGGATGAAATAATTAAATACAGCGTATTTTCAGAGCGAAGTAACCACTCCTCAAAATATAATGTAGTGCCTGGGACAATATTTTTAAATGTCCGTATTGTTACCCAAGCACATACGACATTCTCGCAACATAATCAGCCTAGTCCAGCGGAAAGAACTAGTCAATACGTCTGGGACCAACTATGTGCGGGTTTCCTCACGATATTTTCCTTCACCGTATGAGTGTCCGTATTATGTACTTGAGATCAGAAAATGTCTCATTGGTACACGCATCCACCCGGGATCGAACCTGCACCCTATACGAGTGCTAACCAAAGGTCTACAATCCACGTCCGCTCTTTTAAGCATAACAGACGTTGATAAAATTGCCACTTAACCCAACTTAATTACTATCAGGACGTAGGGCATGATACCCGCTATAGGGTGTTGTAATATGATAAGATTTATGACGATACAGTATCTACTCTCGCCCGTCATGTCGGTCCGTCGTGGCCCGACGGTGGGTGACACTGACAGGGAAAATATTGCACGTTTTGTGATACACAAGCGCAATATTTCCTCGTTTCGTATATGGCATGATATACGCAGTAAAATTATTTGGATGTTCAAATTTTATCTAATCGCTTAGAGCTACGTTCAGTTATTATTAATGGTTTAAGCGTTAGCGTTGACTTTACTAAGACAAAGCTAAATAAGGAAAAATAATAAGCAGTGAAATGTGAATTTTTCGTTCTTTGCATATTCATACAGTTGAGAAGGAATTACCTATGTTATAGAGGTACATAATCACATTTTTTTAAATCATGTCATTTGACTTTAACTTAAGAAATTAAATCAAAGCCCCTCCCCTATAGTTTACAACTAACTTTAGGTAGTTTCGAACTAAAACGTAACTTGTTCGGAACCAAAATATTCCGAACAAAAACAATCGTGACAAGTGCTAGACTTGGACTCCACTCTCTCGAGAACTAATTACTATGAGGTCACTGGATAGACAATGTACTATAATAGAAAGTTTACTGCAATCGTATTTGAACCGTAAAACAAACGCAATAAAAGTTAAAATAAAATAACAAACGAGACGCCATTTTTCTAGACTTTTCCAATAAACAAAGGGTTGGTAGGGTGATATATTTTTCCACTCACAGTTTTATAATTGGAACGACCGTGTCAAGAAATTGAATCTGGAAAAAAAACTTTGAGTCACTAGAAAAACAGACTATAAAATATTAAAATATTGTATCAATATTAAATTTAGTCTTGCTTAATTTTGTTTCAACGATTGAGAATTTTATGATATCGTGTTTTCTTGTATTTGAATTTGAAAGTTACACGAAAAACAAATTCGAAAATGTTACTGAATCGCCTTTTATTTCCCAACCTTTATAGCTAGGAGCTGAAAATTACTGATGTAGATAAGAGGTTTTCCGTTGGTCTAAAAAATAGCCTCTACACTTACCTAGATTCTTTTAAAATGTTATTAGGTTTTTAAATTTAAAACAGGTTCTTATTTTTTTTTGTTATAAAATTAGAAACGTTCAACCACACATGGTCGTTGAAAAATAGGTCATACTTAGAATGTCTAAGCGGTCGCGTGTTCACTATCACACTTCCTGCAATATTTGCCTTCGTGAACTGACAACAGTAACTAGTAAAACATAAGCTTACCATAATTATTTACGAAAGTCTGGCGGCTGCAACACGAAATTTGTCGAAAATACGAAACCGCTTGGTAAATAATAGTATAAGCAAGCGTAATTAGTAATTTTGTTGTAATAATTAGACGTTAAGCGCGGAAGTAAGAAGCCAAATATCGTAAGTGATTAATTATACCCGTAATCTGAGGTTTTTTGACAGGAGATTATCTTTTCACTAATGTTGTTAATTTGTTAATTTTTTGACGGCAGACAATCAAAAGCAATAGTGAAAAGATAAACTCCGTTTAAAAAACCCAAGAAACTGGGCATAAGACATCCAAATCGTTATAAATAAGTCATCTTGACTCTTGATAGACCTGCGGGACTAGCTTGTTTTGAGGTGTTAAGTTTCAAAAATTCTAAAGTTTCTGAATTTTTGCACATGGATGGAGTCATGTCTTATTAGGTTATTTTTAAATTTTGTGTCATTTCTGATAATAGGTTTTTGAGAAAATCAAAATTTTGTAGTCGATTTTTTAAAATTTGTATAAAACTAGCTAGCAAAAACTTAACTTAAATATAACAATAGCATCATATCTAGATTAGTCTTCGGATTGTGGGTACCTAATTTGAACCATTTTAGCCCCTTGCAACCCGAAATATTGCCAGTTATTTAAAACACTATCTAAAAAAATATTAGAGTTTCTGAAATCACAATAATTGGGATCAGGTCTATTAAATAAAGCCATAGAATAAATTTGTGTCAGATTCATCCACGATATTTCGAGATTTTAATCATTTTTATTTTTGCAAGCTCAAAACAATACGAAAAAGATATTTTTAATTAAAGGCGTTTACATATTCAACATCCTAAAGAAGTAAGAAATATATATTTTCATTTTGAGTCCTTTTCACCAATTGCTTTAAAAATTAGAGACAAAAATATGAACAGTATGAAAGAACAGGACGAGTGCGAGTGGGAGACAGATCTCTGAGTAGTTCTGTCCTACAGTTTTTAGGGTTCCGTACCCAGAGGGTAAAACGGGACCCATTACTGGGACTTCGATGTCTGTCCGTCTGTATGTCTGTCTTCAGGCTGTCTGAGATACAGCCTTTCGACAGACATACAGATCCACTATGGATAAACTTCTGATTTTTTAAAATTGTGTATTATCTATTTCGCAAAGGCAAAATAAGTAATAATGTTTTTCCGCGCGCTACGCTGATAGTGATACTAATAGTTTTCACCCGCACACTTCACACCCCGGCCCCCGCACTCGCCCAACGCATTCAAAATTGTCAAAATTTTTCAATTTTGTAATAACTCTCGTAATCTCGTAATCTTCGTCAGAGTCACAATAGACATAACTATACCAGTAGTTCGACTGCAAAAAAAACGGACAGGTTTCAATATCTGTCAAATTCGTCGGGTTTCACTAAGATTATGAACGGAATGTACCTCGCGATGGCTGATATAATTTATTTTTAAATATTTAAAATAAAGATTTCAAAATTGGTTTCTGACAAATTTGATCGCATGTGCCAAAACACAAACAAAAATACGACCAAAGAGGAACACGCCCAGCGAATATGTCCTAGTTTTAAATTCATAGGTAACAAGTTAACAACCCTAGCGACGAAAATCGTCGCTAGCAGAGCTAGGGTTGATCTACGAATTTAAAACTATGACATATTCGCTGGACGTGTTCCGCTTTGGTCGTATTGTTGTTTATGTTTTGGCACATGCGATTAAAATTGTCAGGTGAAACCTGACGAATTTAACAGATATTGAAACCTGTCCGTCTCTTTGCAGTCGAACTACTGGTAGTTATGTCTATTGTGGTCGGTGGTACGAGTTCGAGTATAGAGTTCGTTCCCAGGGTTGTTACCTACAAATTAAATAATAATACCTACTACAAATAATACATAAACTTTTAAAAAACTACTAATAAATCATAATGGTAGATTTTTTAGTACATATTAAAATATTGACTGAGCTTTAAGTTTCAAAATTAAATTATTAAGAATGTTTGTGAAAATAAGATGCAAATTTTTTATTTCTTTTTCATCGAAAAAATTATAAAATATGGTGTTTTCTCTTACACAAGTCCTTCAAAATATTATGATGTTGTATCTATGTTTAAAAATAAAATGGTTTGTGGCCTATTAACAAGTATAAAAATCAATTTCGCTTTACTCGATCGTCAATTTTTCTTAAAATCGGGGCTGAAAAGGAACTAAATTTTGAAATGTGGTTTGCAATAGACCTTTTAATTGTAAATATGTAAACTCTAAAAACTTTAATTACTTTTTATAGCTTTTATGGGATGTTGAAAGCAATAATATAAATTTCTTCAAAACCCGTGGATGAAAATGACACAAAACTTTACCAGTAGCAGTTATCAACAAACTAAACCATATTATACCGGTTTTACAAACTCTAATATTTTTTCGACGCAATTAGGCGACGTTTCTAATATTTGCTAATTACTGGGAAACCCGTGGATGAATCTGACACAAAACGTGTCTGCACATCAGTTACTACCCTAGCAATATCACAAAAGCTAAATTTTAAACTTTAATATTTTTTTCGGCCTATAGCGACCAAAAATCAAAATCCCGAAATATCCCTGGAAGCTGTCGACCAAAATGACACAAAATCATTTTTTAGGTTTACCTAGTGGTCTTGGGACCACTAGGTAAACCTAAAAAATGATTTTGTACATTTGTTATACGCAAAAAATTAGAAACTTTAGAATTTTTGAAACCAAAAAACCTAGTCCTATCGGTCTATGATAGCATAAAGTGACTTTGAGTTTGAACTTTTATCCAATGATAGTCCGTATATTAAATATTCTAGCAATGATTGAATTACGAGAATTGCAATATGCTGTTAGATGTCGTCTAAGCTAGACCTTTGCATCCATTGTGGAAGATATATATTGTATTTTCTGAGCAAAGTATTAAGTAACCACTCATCAAGTACTGCAGCAATAGTGCCTAGGACATGAGTTAAATAGCCGTATATAGCCAAAGCTCATACGTCTTTCTCGCAACATAGTCGGACCAGTCTAGAAGAATTAAGAATAGAAAATAACAATGATACTCTACAATAAGCAAACAAAAAACCTAACCAAATAAATTAAATATTTGTATTCATGACAATAATAATAGACAATAATAGAGGTATGTTACTCAGTGTACCTTTTAATATTCTCCTAAAAGTTAATATGAAAGACCTGCGCAGTTTTAATGAGTTTATATACGGCGAGCGATCCAAAAGACGGCTCAAAAAGTTAACTAGCTTGTCCGGGTTAATTGCTATTCGCTAGACACGAGCTGTCACTCCGTATACAGTACAACCTGAACAGGTAACAGTGTTTTAGATAGTCCACTAAATAACCTATGAACTTTGTGCAATAAATCATGTTTTCTGTGAAATTATGTGCAGAAAATGCTTTAAAATGTAAGGATGTGTTTCATATGAAATTGTGTGCAAAATTATTTTATAAAGTAAGGATGTGTTTGTTATGAAATGATGTGCAAAAAAGGTTTATAGAGTAAGGATGTATTTATTGTGAAATTGTGTGCAAATAAATAATAGTTAAAAAAACTAAAAACACGCTTTTTTATATACAACCAAACTAAACTGGCCGTTTAGAGTGGGTCAAAATCGCGCCCAAAAAAGTCGGTTACAAACAAACATACAAACATACAAATTGAAAAATGGAATAATTATGTCAAATTAGTGTATTGTCATCGGTCCTCGATAAATCTACAAAGTTTGAACGAAATCTGGCCGTTTAAAGTGGGTCAAAATCGCGCCCAAAGAAGTCGGTTACAAACATTACAAACAAATATACAGGTGAAGCTAATAAAAAGCGTATAAAAATGCTTTATAAAGTAAGGTATTGTGTGTCGTAGCAGAGTGCTACGAAATTCGTAGACATTGCTACGTAATGTGATTTTGAAGAAAACAAGCTACAAATAACTTTTTTTACAATTTCATGGGCCTATTCAGTGCTTTTGAGGTTTGTGAATATGTTTATTGGTACATGATGTCTAATTTATCTTAAATTTTTTACTTATATTTTATCAAGGTAAATATTTATATGTCCTTTCGCAAGACTCAAAGTATAAAAAAAAAATAAGCAGAAAAAATATATTTTTTATTTTTAATAGTATTTTTGTAACACTTTTGTATTCATTACATTAGTATCGATGTATTTACGCTTTTCTCACGTTATTACAAAGATGAGATTAAGAAAATAAAAGCTCTAGGCAAATAAGATTTCTTAGCCAAAAGCTTTAATAATACCCGTAGGATTGAATATCTTCCACAGACAAAAAATAGGACGCGACAAAATACTCTTTTCATGTCGCGCTCATTCACGAGGCAAAACTTCGGTAAGACCTCTATTATGAAAGCCGTTTGCTGGAGCGAAAATATATTAATGAAATATATTACCGCGTGTTAAAACACGCAAGTCTCTTGGCTAGTAAGGTAAAATTTTAATTGCCTTAAAGCATTGTTTATAAATTATAAGTTTGAATTTTAATTACATTATTAAAATATTGTTAGCATGGCAATTTAGGTGAAACAAAAATAATAAAATATTAAATAATATTTGAAACAAATGTTTCATGATTGTTTTTGAGAAAAGATTGTTCCATTTTAAAAATGTTCATTTTTCGCTTTACAGGAATATAAAATACTTACCAAGATATTTTTCTATTCTCAGTATAAAAAGCCAGTGAGACAGTATTGTATAATATAATTATATTATGTCGTGGGAAATAATATTAAGGAAAGCAGGTGTAACCAATACTATGTATGACTGATTTAATAATAAATGAATAATAATCCATACTTAATATTATTATAAATGCGAAAGTGTGTCTGTCTATCTGTTAGCTCTTCACGCCCAAACCACTGAACCGATTTTGCTGAAATTTGGCATGAAAATACTTGGAGTCCCGGGAAAGGACATAGGATACTTTTTGTCCCGGAAAAATGTATGGTTCTCGCGCGATAAACGAGTTTTGGCGCAACGGAGTTGCGGGCATCATATTGTACAATAAAGCTGAAATTCTTCAATCTGAACCACCGATGGTAACTGAAAAAAATACACTGAACATTAAATAATTGTTAAGGGACATAATAATTGAATGTGCGCCAGCTTTAAATAATAATTATTATAAAGCACATAATATACGAAATAAAGTATATCAAAGAACAATCCGACAGCTTACTTCAACATAAAAGAAACATGAAATATGTTAAAAGCGTGGTTGGCATTGTAACAATACAGTTAAAACTTAATTGCAAAGTCGCGGTGCGTGAATTTTTTAATTGTTTTTTATTTTTTAATATTACACCACTCTGAAGCTTTTAACTTGCGGGTTTTATTCACTTTTTACGGTCAGGATGAATAAATAAAAGTAACAAGTCCCTAGGGTCTAGAGCATTCCATTTCCGGTAGCATTTTCATGTACAGGTGACTATTGAACTTTATAGATTCAATTTAATTATTCTTAGAAGTTTCTGCACGAATTTTAATGATAAAATTTTATAATTCCACAATATACTGATACAAACTCGAGTTGAGAAGTCAAACAAAGTTATTTGATGTTTTGAAGTACATTATTATGGTAGAGAACTTTAAAATTTCAATTCCAGAGAGCAATAAAACTTTGGACGATTGGCTCCAACAAGGCAATGCTTACAATTACTGTCTGTATTCATCATCATCACTTCTATCATCATCATAATATTCAGAATTGGTTCGTTCGTATGTGGTTCGTATGGTATATTTGAAGATTTAAGGTCCATATTCTCTTTCCCTTTTTAGGGTTAGGTAGGTAGGGTAGGGTACCCTTTGGGTATAAATAGGACCCTATCTTGAGATTTCGGTCTTCGATGTCTGTCCGTTCTTGAGATACAGTGAGGGGAGCTGTGTCTCAAGAACGGAAATAGCTAGATGGTTACAATTTTCACGGATTATTATTTTTCTTCTCTAAATTTTCTATATGATCTAAATTTATAATATTCTAAAGTCTGAGTGTCTTTTACGGTGTATCAGAAGAAGAAAAAACAATTGTTGATGTTTTAGTTAGTAAAGACTTTAACCTATAAAGACCTTAACTTATAAGGTAGTAGGAAATCGATTCGTGGTAACAACTCGGCCGATCGGCGCCTCACCTGCACAGCACTACCCCTAATATGCTGTCACATCAATTTTACATGCATGCGATGCCAGATTACCAATTTAACGCTCATTGGCTGATGTCATTTTACCGACTACGCTGAAACCAGAATGAATGATTACATTTATTTTTCCATGAGAAGTATCCTTAGATGCCTTTTGCCGGTACTCAAATATTCGATTTCGATTTCGCTGAAATTTGCATGGCATGGAGATCATACCATGCAAATTTCAGCGAAATCGGTTCAGTACTTTGGTCGTGAAGAGGTAACAGATAAACGCTTTCGCATCTATACATATATACATAATTATAATAAAACTGTAGAAATGAAAATTCTGTACATTAAAGATATTCAAAAAATAATAAGCGGGGGTTGTCACATCGCTATAGAAGCCAAAAATGTGGTTAGTTTTTTGTCTGTCTATCTGTCTGTCTGTCTGTATGTTTGTTCCAGCATCACACGTAAAAGCTACTGATCCAATTTGAATGCGGTTTTCATATTTGTCCCTTTCAAATAATTTCCCCCGTTTTTTCCACATTTTCCTCTACTTCTTCGTTCCTATTAGTCTTAGCGGGATAAAATATAGCTTCTATAAATTTAGCCTTCTTTGATAAGTGGGCTATCTAGCACTGAAATAATTTTTCAAATCGGACCAGTAGTTCCTGAGATTAATGCGTTCAAACAAACAAACTCTTCCGAATTATAATATTTAAAGATATTATCGTTACTTCGTAATCGCAACATGCAAATTAAAATCATGCAGGAACCGTAATTTATATAAATTAATATGCGTTTAACTGTATGTAACCTTTTCACGCCCAGCAGTTGAACCGATTTTGCTGAAATTTAGTATGGAGACACTTTGAGTCTCGGAAATGGACATAGGATACGTCTTTTTATCCACGAAAAATGCGCGGTTCCCGCGCAATAAACGGAGTTGCGGGCGCCATCTTGTAATATTATATTTTAACGAAAATCGTTAACTAACGACGACATTACGGATAGCTAAAGAAATCCGTAACGACTTGATAAACAGCCGGCAAATATGCCAGAACTTGTTGCCAAGTTTGTTGGAATTGAGAGATAAGTACCGTGGATTTTGTTTGTTCAATTAGCACAATTTGTATTATTGTTTTTCCATACAAATTAAAGAAAATCCCTTTCTTATAATATTATTTATAAATATAAAATATAAAAATACATAATAGAGAATTATATAGCGAACCTTGAATAGTTATAATAATAATATTATTATGATGCGCAAATACATTATTAATTTATTAATCAGTAAGTGGGTTCGAGAGCATTATTTTTTATTTCATTGTGAAAGGTAAATTTACTATAATTAGTAGTATACTTATGCATCGTTTATAATAATATTATAATATAGGAAATATAACCACGGCCTTATAAAAAAGTTTACGTAAAATTTTTCGTAGGAAAACTTTTCAAAAATTAAAGCTCTGAATAATAATTTCTCTAGCCAACGCATAAGTTTTGTTTCGGTAACGACAGTGATAACAATTTAATAAAACAAAGTTTGATTCAATTATAGAAACCGAGCTAGAATTCTGATCTTATCTCTGAAAACCTGCGAAATGAAAAACAATTTACAATGAAATTGGTTTTAACACCGAGCTAGACGTGATAAGAAACGACAATGTCGAACTTTACTTGCAAAACTCGGATTTTCATCCCCAATATACATTCCCAATTTCGAACAAACAACCCTAGAAACATTCGGGTTGATGGTTGAACCGAAATTAAGCATATTACTATGCAAGCTACGCTTCGGCCCAATTTTTATGAGGAATATGTTATCTACTGAACAGAACTACTACATGTGGGTTCTACCAACTGCCAAATCAGTAACCCAATACTACTAGTTTAAGGTACAAGTTGGAACCGAGCGACACGCGACAACTGCAGCCGACGTGTCGTCGAGACACTACCTGGTTTCTATGTACTTCTATGAAACACCCTCCGCAGTTAGTGACACGAAGCTAGCGACACTTATTCATAGAAATACATAGAAACCAGTAGTGTCGCGACGACACGCCGTCTGCTGCCGCTTCATGTAGCCGGCTTCCAAATCCATACAAATTTATGCCGCGCCGTGCCGCGCCGTGCCTCGTCGCGTTGCGTCCGCGGCTTCAGATCGCAACGCGACGAGGCGAGGCGAGGCACGGCGCGGCATAAATTTGTATGGATTAGACAGATTTCAATTGCGTGAGACGTCTTGCGAATCTGTGAAATCCATATAAATTTAGAATTAATACATCTACGCGTCGCGTTGCAGTCTGAATCAACCCTTACATACAATCGTTTGTGATTTCGTGGTGTAAACCCCGCATTCGGAAAAGACGCATAATTATAATTATTCGAGTCTTAATGCAACAGTAATGTTGCAATCAAAACACGCACTTCGAAACTTTGTGCTTATATCCAGTACGTCTCTTATCGGACTATAAGTTGGTATTTGTAGTAAGTAGTAGTATGGTTTGGTTATATAAAGGTAATAAAACCTGCGTTCCGACTCAGTTTGTTTTGCTGGTTCTACTCAGCGGGCTATTGTTGAACTCGAACCGTCATTATGAAAATAGCTAACTCTAACTGCTACCTTTACGTAAGTACCAACAGATTAGAAGATTTTAGAAAAAGCCGTTTATTTTTGATGCGACATTTATAAAGCTAAAATTCGTATCCTAACAGAGTGTTCTGTTGTGTGGAATATCTCAAACTCATCTAGGACATCAATTCTCGTCCGTCGAAATACCTCTATTATTCTTAGGCCTTACGTACAGCCTTTGTTCGTTTTATCGCATTCTCTCTTTTTGTGCAGTAAATGTTATTAAAATGTATTGAATAGAACTCAAAGTCGGTTCTATTCATTCATATATAGATTCGAATATTTTAATAGGCATATATTTTTTAAAGTTATTTAGGAATATTATGTATCACTTACTATATCAGTATGCCTAAATTTTGTTACGTTTTGTAGGTTTTGATACAATTTTAAGTTTTGCATAGTTTTGTAAGTGTTTGTGCTCGTATAAATTTATTAATTTAGTCTTTAAACATTAATCGATGCTTATCGCCACACAATAATCTATCAACAGCAGCGATTTGAAAGCTCTTTAATTAAGCAACGAATTTTTTAAGCTCTAGTGTAACTCACTAGAAAATGGGCTTAAAAAGTGGCAAATATGTGTGTCAGCTATTAGTCGAGCGCTAAAGGCGTTCAGCACGAGGGGCTTTTCAATACTTGTCCTTGAGTTTGAGAGCCGCTGCCAGCTTTTTGTTTGAAACTACTATTTGTAACGGCATCTGAGTGCTCTTTTTATATGAGCGTCTAATTAAAAAAAGATAAATTAGCAAAAACTAAAGCGCTCTTGCCTTTGTCGTTCTTTTGATATTTTTGAGTGACTTCCGCCTACTTTAAAATGTGGTGTTTTGGCTGTGAATTCATAATTATTTATACAATCAAATCCAATAGCGTGTCCATTTAAGTGTTATGACGTGCTTTCTCCACTAAACCGATTTTTACGTTTGTTAATATTATGGATCCGCAAAATGTTGAATAATAAAACCGGCCAAGTGCGTATCGGACCACGCGCAATGTAGGGTTCCGTAGCACCGCTAGTTTTTGAAAATTTTGTTCAATGAATGAACATTTATAACATGTTTTACACTACTAACAACATCATCTCAAAGGAATTTGAACGAAAAGTTCCTTTATACTTCGCCGAATACATTTTTTTAGTTGATCGACTATTACTCAATAACTTATGAAGTCAATTTAGCCGTGATAGTTTTCCTTTTAAATTCAGCATATTTCCTATTCCCGTGAATTTTTTCACATTTCCAGAAGCAACCATTTAGCTGGTAGAAGGGACTGGACTCTAACGATATTTTCCAATTTAAAACTTAATATTTTACAAATGGATCCTTAAACCGGAAAATGATCTACGAATACTCATAATATTTTTAAAAAACCTATCCAACCACACCCCACACGATGGCGTGGGCGCGAAAAAAAAATTCAACCCCGCTTGATGTGTAGGGGACCTCCCCTAAAAAAAAATATTTTTTAAATATTTTATGTACCATTTTGTCGGCATTATTAATATGTATATTCACGCCAAATTACAACTTTGTAGGTCCTATAGTCTCTGAGCAAAACCGCGGACGGACAGACGGACAGACGGACGGACAGACCGAAACTATAAGGGTTCCTTGTTGACTACGGAACCCTAAAAATGACACATTTAACGTAAAACTGATGTGTTGTTGTTCACAACTAGTAACTAAATAACCACTTTTCTGTGGAAGGTCGATTTTGTGATGCATCATCGGATCACGTCCCTGGTTGAAGGGCACACAGAGAATGAAAATAAATTCACAGGGGTGACATGCATGGTTGCATGCGATAGACTAAAACCAGCCGGAATTGTATATTTGTTAGAAATGAAGAACGTTCACAAAAATATTTTTCTGAATTTGTACATTTACAAAACGTTTGGAATTATGGGCTATTTTAATTCCACCTTTACTTTTGTTTATTTAGTATTTTATTTTGCTTCTGTCAAGCATCTACTTTAAGTAACAGATACAAAATTAATGTTTAGATTAAACACAATAAGAAACAATAGTGCCGACTAAAACATAAAAGTAATCTCTCCGACAAAATATTATAATCGTAAAGATACAATATGAAGGAAGAACGTGAAATAACTTCAAAGAAACATCAGGTGTCTCTAATCTAAATTGCGGGTCTGAATAAGTAAAGCGAACGATCGATGGACAGAACTACTGTAATTGACTGCACAATCCAATAATAGTCTTTACCTACTGTACTACTTGTAGAAAGATATATAACGTACTTTATAATATTATATACTAGCTAATATCATTTTATGTATTTCTGTCTGTCTGTTACTGGTACGCTCAAACAATTCAATCGATTTTGATGAAATTTGTTATGGACTTAATTTATCCAGTTTTCCGCCGATGTTCCGTCGCGATAAACAGATTTGGAATCAACGAAACTGCGGGAAACATTTTGATATAATATAGTAAAAGGGATGCCCCAAATGACATAAGTCATAAGAATTTATAACAAACATTACATACAGAGCAAGTTAAATAAAAGCTTTTAAAATTGTGATCGCCAGATTAAACAATATATTATGACTTATTCCTACTTTAATAATAAATTATATTATGGTGTAGAAATAAGTCTACTTCCAACATGAATTGCGCAATGTGAATTGTAGAGCACTAAAAATAAAAAATCTACAATGAAGTTTTCCATCTACAGAGAGAAGCTCTGGTTTTAAGTAGGCAACTGCATAAGTTGAACTACCACAGGGAAAGCGCCCACGGCTTCAGGATCAACGTTGACATTGACTCACATTGAACCGACATATTGTCCACGTGCCATATCAAAATGCATCTGAATATCAGGACATTTGGCCAAGAGTCCACGTGCCATTCGCTATTGAAATGCACTTGTAATACTATGTAATTTTGGCATGTATATTGTATGGTGCATACGCTTCTTTGGTCCAGTAGTTTAGAGCGTGGCTGTTAACTCCAAGTTGAGAGTCACGCTCTAAACCGCGGTCGTCCGTCTCACTGGGTTTTGAGAGTAAAGGGAAGAGTGCTCTTGTGTACTGCGCACGCACTTGAGCACTAAATTACTTCTGCTGACTGGCCTGGTTTTCATGAAACCAACCACCGACCATCCGGTGTGGGTATTATATAATAATAATAATTATAAAAAATATATATAAAACTCAAAGGTAACTGCCTGATATGGTGATCTATTAACGCACAGCCCAAACCACTGGAAGGATCGCGCTGAAATTTGGCATGCAGGTAGATGTTATGACGTAGGCATCCGCTAAGAAAGGAATTTGATCAATTCCACCCCCAAGGGGTTAAAATAGGGGATAAAAGTTTGTATATTATAATAATACTTCTTAACGCCGCGCGGGCAAAGCCGCGGGCAATAGCTCGTAATATTATGAATTTATGGACACGAGCACACGTGCCGTTCGCTATCAAAATGCATCAGGATCGTTCTTGAATTTGGGCACGATTAGATTTATCATTTAACTAATTCGGGCAGGAATATAAATCACACGGCCGTGCACACAGGGAATCTGATTTACATACAGGGCGACTGCTCGCAAACGACGATAAAATTTGAATTTGAACTACCAATCTTGCGTTCATAAATTCGGACAAAAACTATTATATTCGTAGTATATATTTTGTTCGAATATTTTACATGTTTTCTGGTGTGTACCTAGTACTTAGTATGTATTTGTAATAAAAGTTAGTTTTTATTTCCATTAAAATATTATTTGTTAAAGTTAATAAAACCCTGTAGGTAAAAGATAAGAGTAGCAATATAGTTATTTTATTAACATTCAAGTCAAATATTGTGGCTTTGAGATAAGATGACTTTGAGATAAAATGGAACGAATTCGATGACGCTAAAATTGAAAATTGCTGATTATTCCAGTCGTTTCACGCTCGTCAATAAGTACATTTTCCTACACATTTAGCCCCAAAAAGAAGACTATAATATCCTTCACATTAGTCTGTTCTATATCTACGCCAAATAACATAAAATCGGTCAAGTAGTTTATAAGATTAGCGCGCACAAACGAACTCTTCAGCTTTATAAGAAGACTAGCTGTCCCGGCAAACGTTGTTTTGCCATTTAAAGTATTTCTACTTCATCAGTTGATACAAAATCTTACCCCCTCTTTTGTCCCCTAAGAGGTGTGGGGTGGGGGGGGGAGGGAATTTTATCAACAGATGTTAAGTTGGAAAACACAGTTAATAATATGAAGTAAGTCCAAGAAAAAGTTTGATACAAAATCTGACCCCCTCTTTGGTCCCCTTAGAGGGGTGGGAGGGGGGACTTTTATACACCAGATGTTGAGTTAGAAGAAGACAAATATATCTGCGAAAACCGTATGCAAATCGGAAAAGTAGTTTTCGTGTTATATACAAAAGCTTGATACAAATTCTGACCACTCTTTTGTCCCCTTAGAGGGGTGGGGGGAAATTTTTTATACACCAGATGTTAAGTTAGAAGAAGACAAATATATCTGCGAAAACCGCATTCAAATCGGATTAGTAATTTTCGTGTGATGCTGGAACAAACATACAGACAGACAGACAGACAGACAAAAAACTAACCACAGTTTTGGCTTCTATAGCGATGTAGTAACACCCCCTGCTTATTATTTTTTGAATATCTTTAATGTACAGAATTCACATTTCTACAGTTTTATTATATGTATAGATATAGAATACAATTATTAGCCCAAGAATCTTGGCATAACCTGCGAAGCCTCAAACGTCATTGACGTCCAATATCCGCCGACAGAGCGAACGGAATGGACTCGGTAATGGCTCCTGAAAATTAAAACGTGGGCTCAACCAATCGCTTACCGCACTAACTGCTACACCGATGTTACTCTATCACGGTCGACCGGGTGTAAAGCTCCAATTTAAACTGCTATTTGAATAGCTCGGTTGTTACAAACGTTCAAGTTATTCTTATTTTGGTATTCCGAAAGAAGATAAAGTTTTTTACGAGACTACGAAGCCCAAAAAAGGGTGTTGGACTGTTAGTAGTATATGAATGAATATAGGTAGTGTAGTGTATGTATGGTGTGTTAAAAAATTAACGTTAATGATTACGCGGGTGACACAGGCTATGTTTTGCGTGTTCGTGTATTAGTTTTTTTACTTATTTGTTTCATAATTCATTGTACTGTATAATATATCCCACCAAAAATATACCTGTTAAAATGGGGCCAAGTTCCTTAGATTAGCTAATTATTGGTCTGAAAAAAGAGTGGAAATCCAATCCAATGCCAAGTTTAGATGCACTTCCATCGATCGTCATCATCTTCATCAACAGCCTGATCCATAATACTTCTAAATTTGAACTTGGCAGGTTAATTTAATTAAATAAATATTATGTAATTTCACAATAATTAATCAAGACGTGTTAGATATAGCACGGAAACCTGCCAAGTTCAAATTTAGAAGTATTATGGATCAGGCTGTTGATGAAGATGATGACGATCGATGGAAGTGCATCTAAACTTGGCATTGGATTGGATTTCCACTCTTTTTTCAGACCAATAATTAGCTAATCTAAGGAACTTGGCCCCATTTTAACAGGTATGTTTTTGGTGGGATTTCAGTACTTTTTTCAAGAAATTATATACATATATTTTTTTCTTTTTCACATCCGATATAAACAATACTTTCGATAGATGGCACTAGTGGTGTTAAACTACCAATAGAAGCCAAATTCTTAAGTAAACAGTTTTTATTTAATAAGCTAAACAGTGTGCATTATACATGACAATATTTTATACCCCCCTCGTCCTTCCACCCTCCTCATCGTTTCTCATTGTATCACTGGAATTTTTATCTAAAGTTCGTAGATGAGCTGACTCACGCTTGACCGATTTCTTAAATTTTATATTTTTTTGTTAATCTGCATATGTAACACACGTCCTTTGTGCCAAATTTCATAACACTGGGATACTGGAAGTGGCCTCCTGGCCACTGGACACTGGAAGTGTGAAGACGAACCGACTCACGCTTGACCGATTTCTAAAATTTCTAAATTTTTTGGTAATCTACATAATTATAATACACGACCTGTGTGCCAAATTTCATAACGCTAGGACAATTGGAAGTGGCCTTTAAATTTCGTAGATGAACCGACTCACGCTTGACGGATTTCTTAAATTTCTTAAATTTCTGAATTTTTTGGTAATCTACATAAAACACCCGACCTGTGTGCCAAATTTCATAACGCTAGGACAATTGGAAGTGGCCCAGAGGTTTTGATTACCGGTCAGTGAGTTAGTGCCAAAATTAGCTATTTTTACAAGGACATATTTCAGGATCTACCGGAGCTATATCTATGAAATTTGGTATATTGCTTAAGTACTAGTATATAATTACGTAGGTAAAATTTTATCTTTGCACTCGCAATAGGCACTTAGATACAGGGGGGTCAAAAGTGCGTCGAAACGGTTCGTGTAAATAGTGCACATGCCGTGCGCGGCCTGCTGGAACTTAGCCGCGCACTCCGTGCGCTTTGATTGTAGTCTTGTTTCGATTAATCAAACATTAACAAAAGAATACTTGATGACTTATTTTTTGCAAGAAAATGATCTATAAAGATAAATACATATATTTCACTATGAAGAGGATATAAATATTCCGTCTTATTTATCATCCATCTAAACATTTAAACAGAAATTACAATATCATTACATTTTTGGCAATATTCCGAAAACACCATCAACAATATTATATATTATTGTATTCTCATTTAAATTCAAGGACATGTTGCACAGGCTATATTGCACCAACGAAAAAATTGATTCCTAGGCATTGACAGACCAACGTTATTTGGTCAGATCATGTCAATTCAATGTTAATTGTGATCTGTCGGCCGGGTTTGACGTAACGCGACCAAACTACGTACAACACAACTTCTCTGATAGTACTAGTTATCATAAATCAAAACTATCAAACAAGGAACCAAGTTTGTCGTATGAGCTTTGTAAATACGTCGGCAAATATATGGACAGTCACGGCCGATACAGATTCTAGACCTAAGATACAAAACCGATAGTGCCAACTCCACATTAACAATGTTATTTTAGTATAGTCAAACAGATGACCTAAATATTAAATAATCTTATATTAAAGGTGTCTTACACATTGTAAAGCTGTAACGTGGTAACATAATAATTTTATTACTTTTGTACACAACATTGTATGTAGGAAAAAATATTTTTACTTCAGAACTTACGCTTCAACATGTATTCTTTGTTTGTCAGGTAGATTTTTAGGGTTCCGTACCCAAAGGGTGAAAACGGGACCCTATTCATGAGACTTCGATGTCTGTCCGTCTGTCCGTCTGTCCGTCTGTCCGTCTGTCTGTCTCCAGGCTGTAACTCAAGAACGGTAATAGCTAGAGAGTTGAAATTTTCACAGATTGTGTGATGTGTATATAATATGTTGCCGCTATAACAACAAATACTAAAAGCAAAATAAAATTAATATTTAAGGGGGGCTCCCATACAACAAACGTGATTTTTTTGGCCTTTTTTGCTCTATATCAATAATAGCAACAGGTAGGTCCTTGAATTTTCCACAAAATCCTTAGTTTTACTTGTACTTTAATATATTTTAATAATAATATTAAAATAAAATAAAAAAATTAAGAGGGGCTCCCATACAAAAAAACACAATTTTTGGTCTAATTTTGCTCTATAATGGTACGGAACCCTACGTGCGCGAGTCCGACTCGCACTTGGCCGATTAATTATCAATAGTCAATAGTCTATAGTCAATCATCGTATTAGGCAGAGACACGCGGGGGAAGACAAGACAAGAACGTTTACGTACAAGCGTTTCGTAAATGTTTATTACTGAAGGTCATTGTAGATACCACAGAGATATTAAACACCAGCCTTTATCGCGCGGGAACCGTACATTTTTCGCGATAAAAACTATCCTATGTCTTTTCCCGGGACTCAAACTATCCCCATGCCAAATTTCAGCAAAATCGGTTCAACGGTTTGAGCGTGAAGAGGTAACAGACAGACAGACAGACGGACAGACAGACAGACACACTTTCGTATTTATAATATTAGTATGGAAGTATGGATATGGATTAAAAGGGATATAAAATTTTCTCGCCCTACAAAATTTCGCTTAAGCCCTCATAATGTTCGCAGCAAGTGACCTGTAAGGCTGAAGATTAATGGTTTTAGGGAAAACCCGCTAGTTAGGGAGGACCTTGCTGGTTAAGATGTTAGTCAAATATCGTTTATTTGTTGAAATGTGTTTCCCTTTCGACACTAATGACTACGTATTAAAATAGTATTAGTGGACAGTGGTAGATCAATGAAATAGAATTTGTAAAAGTTTACTGGAAAACTAATAGCCTTGATTCATGCAAAGATATTCAGTAATATAATTGATTCAGTGCAAAGGTATATCTGACTATATCTCTTCATAAAAATGGATTTTCAAATGTGTAAAGTCGCGCTAAAACTCGAAAACGGCCAAACCGATTGGGCTGACTTTAGTCTTAAAATATTCGTAGAAGTCCATAGAAGGGTCCAGTGACACGAAGTTCACCGGGACAGCTAGTTTTAATAATAATAAAACATTTATTCGACACACATTCACCTCACACTACACAGTACACTTAAATACAGATATTCGACATTAAAAACAAAGTACCTACACTTCTAACAAGAAAATTTAAAATATATATATAAAATAATATTATAAGGACATAAAAAAACTTAAAATTGACCTTCATAAACTATTTATTTTATTATCAGCTTTATGTTTTTGTCAACTACTTTTAAAAACCATAAGTACTTACCATTTTGCCTTTACGAGTAATCAGTGCCGCATCATAATTCATAATTGCATCAAGCCAAAAATAATTACACTTCAAAGCGATGTGGTGATGAAAAAGCTGTATGAAACCAAAGCAAAGAACCTAATGGGATTTATAATGGATTACTCGTATACAACCACACCGTCTGGTATATTTTCAAGGTTGCCAGATAAAGTAGGTATAGGTACTTATGTAAGTCTTGCATTGAAATACAAAAAAAAATACAACACAACGACTTAAAGACCAAATCAAATGAAATCCTTACTTGGAAAACTATTAAAAAAACTATTATATATAAATATTATAGTAACGATAGTAACTTTAAAACATTACAAAACTGAAGGTAACTAAATAGTCTTTAAAGTAGACAAGTTAGAAACCTATCAGAATATAAACTGATTGTTAGGCCCACTTGCGCAGATCTGAGTTAAAGTTAACTCTGAGTTAAACATCATGTCATCTCTATCACTATTTAAAGTGAGTGACAGAAATGACATGATGCTTAACTCAGAGTTAACTTTAACCCAGATCTACGCAAGTCCGCCTTAGTAAACTTTCAAGGTGGGTTACTCCAGAGGCTAGTTATAGTTACGGTTAAGGTTATCGTCAAATATGGCGTCCATAATGGACTTTTACTAGGGATTTGACAGTTCATTTGACATTTTGTTATGGTTAAAGTTACAGTTATAGTTAAAGTAAGTTGGTGCAACCCACTCTAAGAAAACCTAGACTACTTTTGTGAAACTTCGCATTGCTATGTCTTGACTTGCATTTCAGCGCTGATCAATAAAGTACTCGTATTTGAAAATGTTCGGGAAATTCAACCCTCCTAACTTAACTTAACCCTCATATAACTTCAGCATTTGTATAGCTCTCGAGCTGAAACCACGCAATGGCAAAGTTTATATGACTTTTCTCCTGCGCGTCTATACTTTACGAGGTTTTTCTTGCTAATGTTGAAGCTCAAAACATTTACGATAAATTTATTTTAATATAAATTAAACTCTAAAATTTGAGGTAAAATATGAGATAACAACACAAAATTAAAATAAAGATACAATATACGGATAGCAAAAAAAAAAACTACAATATCTCAAATTCTCAACTTAGGTTCGTAGAAATCGTAACAGAAACAGGTCAAGACCTTCCAGAGTTCTCCCAACAGTCCTAAATCTGTAAAGCGTGACGTCGGGCATTGTGATAGTAGTTTATAACTCAAACAGGATGGGTCCAGCAATTCAATTAAGTGTCTGTCAACAGAACGGAAAAGTTATATCGACATGTTTTGCAAACTGATACTTCGCTAATTGAAAAATAATGAAGTTAAACGGAACAATAATATTACGGAAAACATAGTAACTAAATAATCAGCTTCAGTTTTAAAGTTCTTTGAAAGAAAGAAAGAATAAATTATTAACATAATATTTTGAAAAACGTGTAATTTTTTAAGCTCTCCGAAAAAATATTAAAGAAAACTAAGTATGCCATCGGTGTGTACTTATGTAGCAATAAAGACATCCATCATCAATGTAACAAGCGGTTTCTGGTAGAAGTCCACGGACTTCTACCAGAAAACCGACGTGAAACAGCGCTTGCGCTGTGTTTCGCCGAGTGAGTGAGTTTACCGGAGGCCCAATCCCCTACCCTATTCCCTTCCATACCCTCCCCTATTCCCTTCCCTTCCCATTCCTACCCTCCCCTATTACCCTATTCCTCTTAAAAGGCCGGAAACGCACCTGCAGCTCTTCTGATGCTGCGAGTGTCCATGGGCGACGGAAGTTGCTTTCCATCAGGTGACGCGTTTGCTCGTTTGCCCCGTTATTTCATTAAAAAAAAAACTTGTAGGTATTATGACACTCCTAATGGCTAAGAGATAAAAATAATAGGCGTAGGCCCTGTACAAATACGAAAATTACTTCCAAATAATTACGAATAGAAATATGGCATACAGCTTCGTGTCCAATACAAAGTAAACAATAGAAAATGACACCCTGAAATGGAAACCTGCGTCCCCGACATTAGAATTAACTATTTAGATACGTGTCATTATTTGAACCGATGCTATCGGCTCGGAAATAAACCACTTTTCATTTATTTTTAGATAAATGCGAGGGAATAACCCAAATAGATTTCGTTCAGTCATAACTCATAATTCTCATATTATGTTTGGAAAATATCATGTAACTGGAGCATTTTTGTGGCCATTTGTTAGTCTGTGCATAGGCCCACCACAAATTCCCACCGCTGATATCCTGTGTCGCCAGGATCGACAGCGGTATCCAACCACGAAAACCCTTTGATATGATCATATAGTGCTATCCATGACAATAAGCACCGCACGTTCCTGTTCGCGCTATCAAAGTTTTCTAAAAGCATTTTCTAAGTCATGGGCTTCGGCCTGACCGAGCATACCACCTCGCCCGATCGGAAGATCTACCGTTGCGGCCTCCACGTCTACCCCACAATCTCAAAGAGCCCGAGGGACGTGTCACGTCCTAAAGCTATCTTGAGACCCGCAAAGAAATTAATTAGAAGAAGATAGGAGTAAGTATCCTTTATGTAACTGTACGGTGTACCTAACTTGCATAATCTAGATTCTAGTATGACATGGAGAGGGTACACCTTTGCCGTTTTGGAACCACCACTGATATACATCTGTAATAAAAGAAATTATACCGACATGGCCTCTTGTTATAATAACTCTTTTGTAAGAAATGTGCCAGCGTGGAATATACCAGCGTTATTAGCTATTATATTCGCGGGAGTATTAAGATTGTCAAATCAGGTTTCGAGTAAGTAGAAATGGGTCAATATATTAAATTTTGATATAGTATTTTTAACCCCCGATAAAATGAGGGGTGTTATAAGTTTCACGTTTCTACCTTTTTATTTTTTATTTTTATTTATTTAATAATTTATTGTGCACAAGAAACAATTACAATATAACAATATACACAGTAAAACGACACAAAGGGTCTGCTTATTTCTAATAGAAATCTCTTCCAGCAGCCCTACGGAGAGAGATAGGATTGAGACAGCAGGTAGGACGTGCACTATTATTAAGAATACCTACATAATATAATAATTAATAATATATCAACACATACTCTAAATTAACTATATATAAAATATATTATACATATAAGATGCTATATCTATATAATAACATATAATATTGTATATAAAATAAATAAAAATATACTATATATACATATACACATACACACATATATATATATATATATATATATATATATACATAAACAAACATAATACTAGTATTTAAATGGATTGAGATTCGAGGTAATACTCTTTCAAACGTCTTTTAAAAACCGCGATAGTGGGACTATCGCGAATGGTGTGAGGGAGCGAGTTCCACAATCTGACAGCATGAACAGTAAATGAGTAGGAGTAAAAGTTGGAACGATGTGAGGGGAGGGAAAGATTTGACCGGACGTTGGACCTACATGGGAGATCGGGAGAACGGGAAAAATTAAACCTGTCGAGGAGATATGGAGGAGCGAGAGGATTGTACAGGATGTTGTAAAGTAAGGACAGGATGTGAGAGTTACGGCGGAGACGGATTGGTAGCCACTTGAGTTTAGAACGATAGGCCGAGACATGATCAAACTTTCTCAAGCCAAACACAAAACGTATACAAAGATTCTGTAGACGCTCGAGTCTACTTAACTGTTCCTCAGTGGCGTCCAGGTAACAGGTGTCGGCGTAGTCAAGAATGGGAAAGATGAGGGTCTGGTCCTTTTTGTATATATTGTGTGTGTCTATCCGTGACATCGTAGCATTCAAATAGCTGGACCGATTTTGATCTAGTTTTTTGTTCGAAAGCTGACATTATTGAGACTGTTCTTAGCTATAGCTTGAAATTTATAAATCGGGGGTTGCTTACCTTGCTTATACGGAGTGACTAGGTTACTGTTTAGTACAGATGCAAATTAGTAGGATAAGAAACTAAGTATTATCACTTGGCGATTTGATTTAAAATTCATAGTCGAGTGATACTCAACTACTAATACTCCTAGCTAGCCTTACAAATTACAATAGAACGAACTAATCACGGGATCGCTTAGTTAATAGTTCTTTCATCCATTAAAAGCTGTTACCTCAATTATCTTGACCATTAAATAAAAGCTGGAATGGAAGACAGCCGCAATTATTGCTTTCAGTTAGACGATTGCGGATTGATGAACTCAAGCTACTGGCGCTGGTTGCAATCAGAAATTTTCAACACAATTTATCAACGATCGGCATCCTGACATTTAGTAATAGCTCCAGAAAATTAAATTCTCTTCGATATCAATTCGCCGTTGAATTGGATACTTACACAACTTGGTATAAAATCGGAACAGATTTTGAAGAAAGTCTAATATCTAAGACAACTTACATTCATAAGTACATAGACAATTTATATCTATACTGCCTGTCTGTTACCTCTTCACGCCTAACCCACTGAACTGATTTTGCTGATATTTGGTATGGAAATAATTTGAGTCCCAGGAAAGGACGAAGAATTACTTTTAATTTTGGAAGAATGTAATTACGGCTCCCGCGTGATAAACTAATTTCGGCGCAATGGATTCGTGGGCGTCATATAGTATCAAATCGGTAGATTTATGTGTCGAAGCTAGTAATAAGAATTGTATCAAGTTCGACATTTCTTGGCAGACGCCATGGTATGGTCATTCGATGCATGAAGTCAGTAGGTTTGATTTCTACCATTTTACCACCTTACCGAATGCAATTTGCCTAAGCACCTATTTTCTCATTTTTGTGGAGCTAAAAAGGGAGTTGATGAGCATAATACACCTGTGACCTGAGTCACTGTCGTTGACACTTGACGTGCTCATTCTCTAGCTTTACAACATCCACTTTTTACACGTGACGCATATTTTTGTCAAGGAAAATCGACAAAAAATTTACTATATTGAATTAAAAGTTCCAGCCCATAACTTTGTTGCGAAAAACTGTCATGCCTAAAAGTGACAAAAACTTCCCTGGCTCCCAGAGGGTGAGAGCCATATGCATTCCTGAACCATTCATTACTTTTCTTCAGTAAGGGATATAAGCATTATCTAATTAATAACATTATCATGGCAGGAATACCTCGAATTTCAGTTGCAAACATCTTCATCTTCAGAAGATACAGATACTATTGTATTTCTGCGTATATAATAGCGTATCGGTAGAAATTTCCACAAAATCAATCGACACAGTAGCTGTGTTAACAAGAGCAGTATAACCTAAAGCTGTAAATCGAGAAACCCAGTCCCACATCCAGTGAATAACTCAAGAGGCTTAGAGAGCATAGCCGAGGAGCTTAAAATAACAATCTGCTAGTGCCGGCTCACACGAACATATCAATATTACTCAAAAATCGCCTGAGAGTTACACAATCTGCTCAATACATAAATTGGGAGATATTGAATACGAATTTATCGAGGAATAATAAATGCTCCAAATTTTTCTTGTGTAAAATCCGTATATGGCTTAAAAATTGTATATTTTTACAAGATGTCCATTTTCGAGACTCAAAGTTCGATATATTTTAGTAAAGCGGTTTTAACGTAAAAACAAAAAATATCATAACAATATGGTCAAACTATAATTTGGGTGTTATTTGTTTTTTTGTGGACTGGCGGGCCTAAAGATAATAAATAATTATGATCCAAAACCCAAAATTACTTTCATCCAAAAAATGTCTAAGCTAGAACGAACACAAGAAACTTGTCTCGGCTTGATCATTAAAAGAACAGCTGTTTGCAATACAAAAGAAATCGCGGGGGAAATGAGAACAGAGTCATATGGAACAAGGAAATGAAGTTTTGACCCAATGATATAAAAAACAACTCTTTGTAGCAGCATTTTCATTTCTAGGGTACCGTAGCCAAAATGGCAAAAAACGGAACCCTTATAGATCTTAAAAGAAACATAATAATATTTGAAATATAGCAGCTTAAAGCTTCGTTAGGATAAATGGAACAAGGAAATGAAGTTTTGACCCAATGATATAAAAAACAACTCTTTGTAGCAGCATTTTCATTTTTAGAGTACCGTAGCCAAAATGGCAAAAAACGGAACCCTTATAGATCTTAAAAGAAACATAATAATATTTGAAATATAGCAGCTTAAAGAATAGAATAGAATAGAATAGAATAGAATAATGTTTATTGCATAAAATGTGGTTTATAAAGGTGTTTCATGGGTTTAAATGGATCCAACATTTTGCCCCGTCAGTGGCGTGCAAAATAATTACAAGAAGCAATAATAAAATAAGTCATAAAAATCAAAATTTTAAAGCATTAACATAGTACTAGGATTAAACATAAATAAGTCATAACATTAATTAAATTCATTACATAAGTCATTCATTACATTATTATAATTAAATAAATGAAAAGGAACGTACAAACAATATTTCAGATGCCATACAAGTTACAACTTACATGTGCTAAGATAAAAAAAAAAAAAAAAAAAAGAGAATGTCATGTGTCAAAGAGAGGTTATAAAATATAAAAAAGCATGGTCTATTGACTTTTGAAACCTTACAACGTGGCAGAATTAACAAACTTAATTTATAATATAAAGTTCAGAATTAAATTGCGGATCACGATTAGAATCTAATAAGATAAATGATAATTATTGAGCTGCTATCAAAATGCCGTTCACTTTCATAAGATGCGCACATTATGGTATATAATATTTTGTTATGATTTGTACATTAATAAATTATTGAGTCTTTATAGTATGGTGCTGCCCTGAACTGTGTTAACTGTTATTATTTTATTAGCATACAAGTTGAACGCAATCCTATCATGAGGTCTGCTCATGTCGTTTTCTTCAAGGACTGTTTGGTGTGCCATTACATGTGGTGGATAAAATACAGGTATCTATATTATATATTTTCTAGTAATACAATTAAAATATTTTATTTTAACTATTTAATTTTGTTTTTCAGCACCCCGATGTCACAACATACATTACAAGGATTACAACATACATAGAACGACTAAAACATACAGTATATTAGCAGATCAAGATTATAATTATTATAGTCATAAGTTATAACTCATAATATTATTTAGTATGCATAATGAAAGTAATGTCACAAAGGTAAAAATTTTAATTAATTGATAACGGGATATAATAATAATAGAAGGAAATAAAATGTCAATAAAATATTCAAAGTATATAAATAATTAAAATCAATTTAAGTAATATGTCATTAATTTCATTAAGTCAGTTAGAATTGAATTTACCGCCATATAAACTGTAAAGGTCTAATATCACAGACAAAAGTAGTCAGTTCAATTTAATTTCAATTACCTACATGTCAATCTTATCATTCAAATATTCTTCAACACTATAATAACACTTTTGTATAAGCAGATCTTTGACTGTTTTTCTAAAAGTAAGAATATTATTGTCATTTTTTCTTATAGATGTAGGTAGTTTGTTGAATAATTTTGATGACATACCCAATATACTTTTACACACTAGGGATGTTTTATAGCAGTTTGTAAATAACTTATTGTTATCTCGTCTGTTTCTTTTTATGTAGTCGCAATTTTTGGGAAACAGATCTTTATTTTTATAAACAAACAGTATTATTTCTAGTATATATAGTGATGGAAGTGACAGTATCTTATATTTGGTAAAATATGGTTTGCAGCTATCAGACACTCCCAGGCTAAACATTGCCCTAATGCATCGCTTTTGCATTTTAAAAATTAGGTCCTTGTCAGAGGAGTTGCCCCAGAAAATGATGCCATATCGTAGTAGTGACCCAACCATACCATGATACGCTGATAATATTCCATCTGTGCTTATTATCGCACTTAATTGGCGGAGAGCAAAGGAAGAGCTGCTTATCTTTTTGCCTAATTGCTCTATATGGGGTTTCCAATTTAGTTTGCTGTCTATTGTCAATCCTAAAAATGTTGTGTTGTTTACATTATTAATTATATTATTTTTGTATTGGACATGAATTACTGGCGGTGCTTTTCTTTGTGTAAAGTGCATAATATTAGTTTTGTCAAGATTTATTTTTAAGTTGTTTTTATTAAGCCAAGATATAATAGACGTCAATATATTATTAATGTCAATTTCATAATTATTTAAATTGTCACAGGGTATAGTCACAGTACTATCGTCAGCAAATAATGTCAATGGTTTCTTAATTGATTTAGGAAAGTCATTTATATAAATTAAAAATAATAAGGGACCCAAAACACTACCCTGTGGCACACCGTAAATAAGGTATCTCATTTCAGATAGATAAAGTTCTTCTATTAATGTCTTTAAATTTAACTGTTTTATTGCTGTATACAGTTTTCTATTTGTCAAATACGATTCTATGAGCCTAAGTACATTTCCACGTATACCATATACTTCTAGCTTTTTTAAAAGTATTTTGTGATCAATATAATCGAATGCTTGGGTCATATCACAGAATATTGAGCATATTGGATTCCCACTATCCATATTATTCATTACTGTACTTATGAAATCAAAAATCGCTCTGTTTATACCAATATTCTGTCGAAAGCCTTTTTGTTCTTTACAAAAGATTTCATATTTTTCAAAATAATTGTAGAGATATTTGTAAATGTACTTTTCATAAATTTTTGATATGACAGATGTTAGGGCTATGGGTCTATAATTTTTTAATATTTTCTTGTCACCTTTTTTAAAAAGAGGTGTAATTATTGAAATTTTTAGTTTCTCTGGAAATACACCATTTAAAATACATAAATTTAAGATATGGCTCAAAGGACCAGAAACAATGTTAGCGACAGATTTTATTATTTTTGTTGATATTTCATCATGACCTACACTATTTGAGTTTTTTAAACTATTTATAATTTTATGTATATCATTTGGTATACAGGGTGGAATAAAAATTGATTCAACTGTGGGTATAATATTCTCAGTGACGTTTTTACCATGTCCGAGGATGGGGTCAATTTTATCTACAAAGTAGTTGTTAAACTCATTCGCTATTTCTGTGGGATTAGTTAAAGTGCAATCGTTTATCGTTATTTCAGAAATGTTTTCTTTTGGTAAATTGTATTTTGTTTGTTTTATAATATTCCAAATTGATTTAGATTTATTTTTGGCCATCTTAATGTTATAACTGTTTTGAGATTTTTGAGTTAATTTTATGATTCTTTTTAATAGTTTTGAGTAGTTTATGAGATTTGATTTATTTTGGGGGGTAGGTGCTTTTCTAAATAACCACAGTAATTTTCTTTTCTTTTTACATCCTAATTTTATTCCGCGGGACAGCCATTTTGGTTTTTTATTAATCGGGATTCTGATTATTTTATATGGAAAACAAAGATTGTAAAACAGCTGAAAGGTCTCCATAAAGCAATCATAAGCAAGATTAGCATCTTCAATTTCATAAACGTCACTAAAACTTAAGTTTTTTAGGCAGTTTTTTAGTTTAAATATATTTTCTGGGCAATAATCTCTCCGTCTTATTCGCCAATATTTTATAACTGGCGTTTGCTTTGTCGGGCAATGCATAATCTGAGCAGAGTGATCCGATAGGGCCAATTCAATTACTTCAGTTTTGCATGCCTTATTAATATTATGTGCAAAATTGTCTAGGCATGTTTGGCTACTGGCTCTTGTAGGTTCGTTAATGGCAAGTTTAAAATTATAATTTGATAATAAACACCTCAGATCTAATGTAACATAGTTGTTTTTTAAAATATCTATGTTAAAATCTCCAGTGACAATAACTGACTTGTTTTTCTTTTTTACCAAATAAGAGAGAAGTTGTTCTAGTTTATTAAAAAAGCTACTTAGGTTGTTAGACTTAGGTACTCTGTACAAACAAACAATAATTAAATTGTGATTTATTATTTCTACCGCACAACATTCAAATGAGCCCTCTACTGCTTGTTTTGATATATCTTGCAGTTCATTCCACAGTAATCCCTTTCTTATAAGGATGCAAGATCCACCCCTATTTTGATTCGCTCTGCAAAAACAAGCTCCTAATACATAATTGGGCACCAATAGGTGTTTTTCACATCCAGATCTTATGAAGTGCTCTGTTACACATATGATGTCAATGGGTTTGTCATTATTCGCTAAGTCATATAAATTTGCAGTGAGGAGATTACACTTATTTAAGAGCCCAGCAATATTTTGGTGAAGAATAAGTAATTTATTGGTTAAGAAAAAAGTCATTAGAGCAAATAAGATTTTGATGATTTCGTTGAGTAGGGCTTTTACAGTTTATATTGGAGGAAATAACATTCTTGTCATTCATTTGTGAATTATGATTATTGTAATAATAATGTGTCAAGATTTCATTTATACAGTTATGTAAGTCATCAAAAATAATATTAAAGCCAATTTTATTTAGGGTTCCATTGTACATTTTAAACATAGAATAATCATATTTCAGATTCTGATTACAATCTAGTACATAAGCATGTTCATGGGTTATTGTGTCTAAATATAGTAAATTATTGAAATGCTCAACTCTCCAGTTATACATATTATAACCTAATCTATATATTGGAAGGCATAAGATTATATTTGTATTTCTGTAATTCTGAAGCAAGTTTCTTATACTAATAACTAAATTAAAATAATCCTTTGTGACAGTAAAGTCATTTTCACTTATAAATACTATACAGAAATCGCTTAAAGTGTAATTATAAATCTTGTTACCTAATGCATTAATCATGTTAATAGTGTTTGAATGCGGAGAGCTGTAATGGCATAAATTAAAATCATTCCCAAAAAATTCCAACGCAGTATTTAGCATATTATTATTGGGCTTTGTACTCAGAATACACATTTTGTTTTTATTTTGTTGTGTACTGTTCTTCTTCACCTTCTTACAACTATTTGACATTTCAGTGACATTTCTATGTATTGTCTTTGGGGAGGAATAGATTTCTGCTTGGCTGCATAGCGTGTCATTTAATTCTATAGTCTGTGTTGTATTATCTGTCATACCTGTCATTTCTTTATTCTGATTTGAAGTTAGTTTTTGATTGTTGTCGTTATGCGTATCTATTGTTTGTTCTAATTTGTTAATGTTACTATTTATTTTTATCGGTGTAATTTCTATATTTTGACACCTGTTTAGGTCGTACAGCTTGTTTCTACTTTTTCTTCTTGTATTGGGTGTGATGAAGCTACTGTTTTCTAACTTTTTATATGTGTTTATAGTTTTGTTTTTTTTCTCTAGCTCATTTTTTAAACTTAAAATTTCGAGACCTAAATTTTCAATTTCGTTGTTAGCTACCAATAATTCTTCTTCTAATTTCTTGATTTTATTTGTGTGTTCAATACATTCAACACTACAATCATTTTGCGAAGTATTTGGTAAACTACTCATAGAAGCATCAAGTATGAACGAATGCCCAATGTTTGATAACGAATTTGATCTTCCATGTCTTCGTAGTGTAACAAATTCATTAGTGGACATATCCATTGCAGACTTTAAAATATGCGGTTGTTATAATAAATAATTAAGAAATATGTATAACGAAGTCTGATTAATACCAATATGTCAGTGGCGCGCACCGTTGATACGTTGACACTATTTGAATTTATCTTCAGTTTTTGAGTTTTTTTCGTAGTTTTATTTTCACTTTCAATATTTAATTATCTTGAATTAGGGTGTAAGATGTGCTAATAAATATGCTTCTGGTGTATTTTATATCAATTCTTCTTGGATTTGTTTATTTTTAACTGAATTTTAAGACATTAAAGGACATACTCTATTTTAATTTAGAGATTTAGGCTTTGATAGAAGAATGTTTGTTAATGTATTATTTTCACTGTATCACTTGGCACTTAGTCACTTATTTTTTGGCACGATTATCACACAGTTTTTTAATTTAGTATTTTAAAATAATTTTTAATACAGAGATAGTGTTGTTGCTTGCTTTGACAGCTGTCAATCCTTCGTTCAAAGTTCAAAGCTTCGTTAGGATACAATTAGTAGGCACATTCGTAACACTTGATTGTCTAATTACGATTAGCGATGCGTTTTATTGCTATTCAAATATTGCTCCTTCTTTTTTACCACCGCCTGCCAGGCCGAGGCCAAGTACGCACCGAAATGAAATCCGTGTCCGGTGAGTACCTGTATAAGGCGGAAGGTGAGGGGTATACAAATATGCGAGTTTCTTACGCTGGTTCTTCTCGCCGGGTTAGTCACCGAACCGGCGACAAGACTCATGTAGACGTTCTAAAAGTGTTAATTTTAACCGATTTAGAAGTAAAACATTTTTCATTTTCAATGGTCCTAACGCCGCCATCAAAAAGTATGCTTCTACACTATTTGAATAAGCAGAACATTAAAAACAAAACATTAAGTTCTATTTCAATTTAGTTAAATGTAACGTAAACATTCTATATGGGTCTTTTCAAGTAACAACAGACGTGCAGTACAATAATTGTTATTGGAGAAGAAATAAAAGCTACGAGTTTCAAAGTGGAAAGGCTTTCACTTTGTTTACAATTGTTTAAGTTATCCCTGAGCCGTGAACCGTTTTCTGGAAACGTTTAATAAGACTTTGATTTGATATTTCCAACGGAGAAGAAAGGATCTTGAAGGCTCTCGAAAATTAACTAGCAATTTTAATGAGAATTCTTAGTTGATATCAAAATGTGCAATATTATTTTATACATTATTGACCAAAATGTAATAAAATATAGTTACTTATATTAAAAGATTTATGATCATTAGTGAAGATGGTAATAAATTGATCATAATATTACACTTTAACAATCTCAACGACTGTTATAAATAGAGTATACGTACAGTTTCAAATTTCCTCAAAATCAGTCCTAACTAGAAGCTTATAATATTATGATGCAAACAAATAAATATTTTTATATAATAATAATATGAAAATATAAAGTTTAGATATAGAATTATACAGCCAGAAAGCGCCAATAATAACTAGCTCGGTTTTAAAACGTGTTGAGTTTCCATATGATTGGGCAGTTAAACGGAATTATATTACAAACGTTAATAACAAGCTGGTGTGAACTACGTAACGTAGATCTAGCTTTACAAAGCCAGTAAGCTGTTACGGTATATGTTTTTAAGTATCAATATATTATGTAAAAAAGATAATTACAAGGTCACATTTAAAGTATTATAGTCTATAGACATCTAAAGATATACAAAGAGACACCTTTACGCATTTAAAATATTAATATGGATTGGCTTGATTTATTAGCTATGTCCACACTGTGCACTTTCATCTTCAATTTTCATCATCTTTTGACATTCAACATTCATAATATTAGCGCATTCAATAATCGAATATTGTGTCAACGAACGCAACGCCAACATTGGGTGTTTTCACATTGGACGATAACGATAACTACACGAGATCGTCGGACTGGTAGTTTCATACAATCACTAATAAACGCAACGATATTGTCGCCGACAGATTGTCGTGCCGATATCGGGACAACACTTTGCTGGCGCAATACGACTTAAACCGGATGACAAGCTGTTGGTTTATATCGTGTCGATATCATCGGACGATATCGTTGTCGTCCGAGCAGACGATATAATAATATGAGTATCGTGTCGTGTCGTTATCGTCGCAGTGTGAAAACGCCCAATGTCGTTAAAGAACAAAGCGAACGTTTTGGATACCGTCAGAGGGCATGAGTCGCGGGCATGCCTCACGTGCTCTGTTGACTGCGCTATGATGCCCTTAATGAACAAAAAAGGCACAGTGTGGACATAGCTACTGAAATATCTGCTACGCGTTGCGTAGCGCATTGCTACGACATAGACCGTATTTACACGAGAACAAATTTTATGATTTTTGTACGACTATGCGATAATTACAATAATTGTTTTAGGGTTCCGTACCCAAAGTGTAAAAACAGGACCCTATTACTAAGACTTCGTTGTCTACCCGTCTGTCCGTCTGTCTGTCTCCAGGCTATAACTCAAGAACGGTTATAGTTATAGATTTGAAATTTTAACAGATCACATATTGTATCTGTTGCCGCTATAATAACAAATACAAAATAAAATTAATGTTTAGGGGGGGCTCCCACATTACAACAAACGTGTTTTTTTGCCTTTTTTGGTCTAAATCAATAATGGCAACAGGTAGGTACTTGTATTTTTCACAAAATCCTTAGTTATATGTTCAATTTAATATTTCATAGTAATATGAAAATAAAATAAAAAACTAAGGGGGGCTCCGATACAGAAACACAATTTATGGCCTAATTTTGCTCTATAATGGTACGGAACCCTTGGTGCGCGATTCCGACACGCACTTGGCCGATTATTGTAATTTAATGTTTAATTTATTAATCATTATTACTTATCTAAACTAATATAATATTTTAATGACAAAGTGTGCATGTCTATCAGTCTGTATTTTTTCAATCTTAAAAACGCTGAACTGAGTTCGATGTTTTAGATAGAGATATTTTAAGTCCAGAGAAAAGACGATTGGTGGTTTTATTCAAGTTTTCACGTATATCTACAAGTAAACTAAATTGCTGTTTACATGACGTTACAAGACATGAAAATCCTAATAATATTATTTCTTACATACAAAATGTACTTAAGGACGTGTGCATTTCATGTATAGGTGTGTTCATGTGTAGGTATTTAATAATTTTACATACCGAGTAGCAAATCTACCGGAAAATTCGTACACTTAAGACGTAGGCATATTGTTACCTATCTTGAAGCATCACTTTACTTTCGTATCGAAAATACATTAACAAAGGCTGGTGAAGTGAGGCTTTTACATTGTTATCAGGTTACTTTGATCTATCCGGGATCAATGAGTGTTCTTAAAAATATATTTTTTTTTAATTTTATAGAAATGGTACAAAAATTTTTGCCAGTAAGTACCTGTAGTAGGGTAGACAAAGAGGGGATTTCAAGACTTGCTTGAGTGTGTCAGATTAAGCTTGAATAGGCTTTCGAAATCCGACATGATGTGTCTACTTATCATGGTATAAAATGGCATTTTAATAGAACTTAGTGTTAAGGTACACTTTTTGTGAAAAAAAGTCTGGTTTTAAATAATGTCGAAAAATATGCCTTTATCTGTATGTCTGTCTTAAAATATTTAAACATGAATAGAAGTAGTTTTGTCAATGTGTGTGTAAAATTGTACATATTGAACCATAACATCTCGTTACAATGCCCATGAGGTTTTTCGGGACCTCCTTGGAGGTCCCGAGAGTCTTGACTCTTGGCTGCAAAAACTTGTTATTTCCTGTCACAAACTTCAAACAACATTATCAAACTTACACAGTTACAAAGAAAAGGCGAAAGTTACAGAAGCACGAAGAGAATAATTCTAAGAAATACACGTACAGGGGGCAGAGATTTCAGAAATTTTTAAGCATGAAGTATAAAATTGAAAGTAGGTATTTAATTTTCAGTTAATCGTTTATTTTAAGCTTATTCTTTAAAGAGACTAAATAGCATTGTTATTTATTATGTAAACTTGATTTTTTTTAAGATGAACAATAAATTTTATTGATCGAAGTCGTCGATCAATTTCACTATTAACATTTGACAGCTCGAAATTATTTTTGGTGGCTTATTTTTTATCAAATAACACAAATGGCTAAATAAACACAACGCGACCTTAATTACATTTCACCGAACTTCGGTAGTGTTGACAATAGTTTGGTCAATAGACTATTTTTTAAAACAGTATCGTATCATCGGTTAACATATTATTGATAATATTATAATTAATGCTGAAAGTGCACCATGTTTCATATATTTTGACGTTTCAGACTCTGATGATGAAATTTTGAATAGTGTTTACTGTATGGTCATAAATTTGAATCCCGGAAAATTACAATATTAAAATTTTATTTATCTATATTTCATTTATTTATTTATTACATTAATTAGAAATTATAAATATCATGTCATTGAAAAATGTATCTACCTACGCTATGAATGAATTTTCACGTAAGTAAACGAATTTGCGGGCAACATCTTGTAGACAAATAAATTCGAATCTGCGAATATTGCTAAAATAAAAAAGCTGCCTCATTCTTGCGTTCTCAAAAATGAGGCAGTTTTTATGTGGCTGTGTTAAAATATTACAGTATAGTAGTATATAGTAGTATGAAAAGTAGTCAAAGAACGTTTGTGTGCCAAAGCCTATTTATAAGGTCAATGATTTCATAAACGATGGCACATCTTGGGAGTAGGACGGCTTCTTGCAAGGCTACTTCTACACTATTGTATGACTTACAGTTATGTATGTATCTTGACATTGTATATTTTTAAGTTTACAGCATTGTAAATTTTATTTTAAAAGAATAATTTTTTTTCTCACTTTTTTTGGTAAAAAAGTGGGCCCCGTGCGAGTTTCTCACGTCGGTTCTTCTCGCCGGGCTAGTTCCCGATCCGGTGGTAGGCACCAGTAGTATCAACGTTCTGAAAGCATTTTTTAAAAATCTACTCAGAAATAAAACAATTTTTATTTATTATTTATTTATTTAATTAAATTTCTAAAATAATCAACTAAAGTTCGCCTAAACATATTATTATTAGCTCGAAAACGTCTTATAAAAATTTAATCTTGGGCCACTCTGTCAAGCCATGTTTTCTCGTTTGGAATACGAAAAACAAGAAAGATTACCCGGCGCAAATGAGCCTTAAAATATAAAAGTTACATCAAAATAGGTCGATACGTTTCGTATCTCGTCATCTAAATACCGCAGCCTCTCGGCCAAGAAAGTCGTTAATTAATTTTATAAAATAATGGGCAAGGCTAAATACCACGCATTGTGCCTTTGTTCTTGAAGCTCGGAGACCGGCACGGGATTAATTCCCGTTTAATGAGGAGTGTCACCGTGACATAGACCTGTGTCATCGTGACATGTCATCGTATCCCTATCGGAGCCCTTAATATACGTGATGCGCCAATCTTTCTACTATGAAAATCAATATTGATATGTCCAGATACTAATATCTCACGATGTTGATTTCTCCAGAATACGTTGATATTATATCCAGTGCTTAATATCTCCAGATGTTGATGTCTCCAGACGTTGATGTCCAGATGTTATAGTACCTACCTGATAGAGCCTAGCTTTGCACGGAGTTCAAGAAATATTTATAAAGCAAAAGGCGGTTTTTTCGTTATTTGATCTAGCTTGATAGATTCGTCTGCTCCAATCCGCTACACTGGCACTGTAGGTACACATAATATAAAGTTTTATAACCATAAGGCCGATGCTGAGAAATCGATAATTATTTATGTATAAATACGACCTCTAGGTACACGATCAGATCAATTAAAGTAGAAGACACTTAATTATTATTTTATCATATTTTTAATGATATTGCTTTTTCAATAATAATTCTTAATTAGCTTGAAAAAAATTCGCTGAGTATGCTTTTTCTCTTAGAAAGTTTTTGACATTTTAACTTATATTATAGGGAGGCGTTATTCCATAATAGGGGTAATTTTTGCAAAAGCCCATCAGATACCTTTGTGCTTTAATCTTTAAAGTTTTGTACTATAGCGAGCTACCTTATTTAACTACGCAGTTTAAAGTTATACGTTTTGGAAAATGTTGAAAACATTACCGACATTCTTACGAATAAAACTGTAGTATGATGGGTTATATTATGATGTATCTCATTAATGATAAGTATAATTAATTTGAATTACAGCATCGAAACTCTTTACATCATATCCAAACATATATTTTTTAAGCGCAAGGGAAACTCTTTATGGGTGCCCCGAGTTGGTTATGTGAAACAGACGGACAGACAACGAAGTTTTAGTAATAACTAACAGGGTCCCGTTTTTACCCTTTGGGTACGGAACCCTAAAAATTAACAAAATTTAATCGACCGCCATTAATAAAATTATCATGCATGTGCCTCAGGTTGCCTCAGATAAGCAAAAACATGTAGGACTGGCCAACGAGAAGCGCAGAGTCTATCCACCCACCTGTGATTTGACATCAGCCGTATACAGAGGGATGTCCTACAGTGACGTATACTAATGTGTGTGATAAAAATCATGACATGGCATCTATTAATCTTGTTGAATAAATGAAAAGTGTAGCTCAAAATATTTATTTTTGTGCTCAAAACAAATAAGAGTTTTTAGTATTGTAACTAAGAAGTAAGAAGATCAAGCAATTGTATCAATGTAACTCCGCATTCATTTAGAAACCCTGCATTTAATTTTTGTTGTTCCATTAAGCTTGTGATTCGGGAAACATTAAACCCAGAAAGGACTTGTCTCGGGAATGACATTACACAGCCCAGAAAGGATCTGACTCGGAAATTATTTGTTCCGGCGATTAAATTATCACCGAATTCACCAAAATAACACAATTAGTCTTGCAATATTTTGGAATGAACAGTGCAAAATAATTCTTCCTAATATTATAATGATGTGAATGTCTGTCCGTTCCCTCTTCCTCTCTCCACGCCTAAACCGCTAATTGATTTTGATGAAATATCGTTAGGAAATAATTTGTGTCCGCAGAAAGGACTTAATATAGTTTATAATATGATAATATTATACCGAAAAGATGGTCGGCTCTTGCGGTGTAAACGTATTTTGGAGTAAAAATTAGAACGTCTGGTGTATTGTAAAGGTAAAATTCACAGATCCACAAAAATAATACAGATATTTATATTAAAACGTATCAATTCACAACATTAATTTCATGCAAATTTAAGGAAAGGTATTACATTATTGATCCGACGAATCATCAACCTAAGCTCTGCTTATCATAATATATTATAGTACCTACTGTAAAAATACCATTGTTAAAACAATATTTTTAATTAAAAATAATAGTAAGAAGCACTTAAAAAATTAACAAAATTAAATATTAAACATCAACAAAAGATTAATCGACCGCCATTAACAAAATTATAACATTACTTTCGAGGAAAATTTCGTTTGTGATAAATTTAAAAAATTAGGTCAGTATCAGGAACCCTCGTAAATATCACAGATCCATTCGTAAGAATTATCTCGACACCCCTCATATTGGTATTGATCAATAATTATAACAAATTATCCACTATACAGTGTAAGCACGATAATAATACCTGTCTATATACTAGAGTATATATTATTACAGTGTATGTTATATAGTAATCGAGTATATAATTCGTACTCACCTGTGCATGGTGCGCGTGTTCTCACTGTGAAGCCCTGGGGTGTACTGGCGCTATAGCCGGTTGTTTAGGGGTGGTTTTCCACATCTGTATAGAGCTGATAATCTATACTTATATTATTGGGCGACCGAAGAAACTTCGTACTCTATCTTCGGACTCTAGGGATTGGACTTTATGAATAAACTGTGAAATTTCGGACTTTTTAATGGTATAATTACGAAAATGTGGTTGCCTGTCTCTTTTCACTTTTTCGTCTAAGCCGCCCAGCCAATTTTCATGGGTTACATAGTACATACCCATATTTTTGAGTCCTGGAAAATAAAAAGGATAAATTTTATTTGCGAATAGTGTGTGTGTTTCTGGCGGGACAAGCAACGAAGTTGCGGGCAACATCTGTGATATATTACAATAATTATTTAGATTTTAGAAAATATATTCGTATTCTAAGTTTTGATGTTTCTTATCTCAAAAATAAAAAAAATAAAAATATTATTATCTTCCGTATCTGTAATATTTAAAATAAGTATAAATAGAGCGAACAAAAAATAGTATTATTTTTATAATAACTTTTTTTAATAACAATTAACTTTTCCGTGCTTTTTAATCTATATAATATATAATATAATATAATATAATATATATGGACGCTTCACACCACGTCAGTCTGGCCCCGTGCTAAGTACCTAAAGGACTTGTGTTACAGGTACCAGACAACGGAAACATATTTAATACTTTTATACTATACATATATTTAAGATTTTTATTATATCATACACATATTTAATACACATCCAGACCCGGGAACATTGAAAATTTTTGTTCCGTCGGCGGGATTCGAACCCGCGACCCCCGGCTTGAGCTACCGACGCGCTCACCACTGAGCCACAGAGGTCGTCAATCGTTTACATAAAATAAAACTTCATTTCATAAATTGTTAAAATAAAAAACTCTTAGCATCAAAATAGCTAAACAAATTAAATCTTTGCCTACAAGGAGATAATACATTCCCAACTCTACACCTCGCTGTTTGCCGTTCTTTCTCATTAATACGTATTAGGTACTATAATTATTATGTATTCTGTGTTAATACCGCTCTATATAATTCCCGAAAGGAGTCTGAGAGCTCGCTGGGAAGATGCGCCCCCGGCCGCCCACAGCAACAGTTTGTTAAGGGATACCAGTTTATAAAATGTCACCCGCCAATATCTACACTAATATTATAAAGAGGAAAGATTTGATTTTTTGTTTGTTTGTTTGTCCTGAATAGGCTCCAAAACTACTGGACTGTCTGCTTCTCTTATCTTGAAGAGCACTGATCAGTGATCAGATAACTGTCTCTTAATTTTCCTTTAATGTGCTTGAAAGTTAACATTTTTAAAATATAATGTTATAAGCAGTTTTATTTTATAATTATATTTGCTAATAAAGAATTTTTTAACCTAGTTTTACATTATGTTTTTATTAAGTGCTGGATTCGATGACTGAAATAATGTAAACCGAATTAGTAAAGTTCAAAAGTAAAATATCACAAAAAAGTCTAGACTAATAACAATTAGTCTAGACTTTTTGTGATATTTTACTTTTGAACTTTACTGGTTTAAATATATTTTTATTTTTCAAGACACATAATATGACACAAATTCACAAATTATGAATGCTTTTTTTGAATCAATACTATTTTAGACAATATTTTAGAAAAACATACTTTTCTATTCTTAAAAAAAGAAATTTAATTTTTATTTTCGCTCCTTTCATTGCGAGTTTAATCTGGCAACATTTCAAATAAATTCGTCAAAAGCGTATAATCCTCACAATTTAAAAATGTAATACAATGCATGATGTTGCCATCTTTCTTCTTCACTAATACCACAGGTGAGCACCACGGACTTGCAGACGGTTCAATTATTTTATGCCTTCTCATGTACTCCAAAAGGCCTTCCACTTCCTTCTCCTTTGCAATTGGTATCCGTCTTGCTCGTTGACGAATCGGGTTCTCGTTTCCAGTATCTATCCTGTGCTGAACCATCGACGTTCTTCCAAGGTCACCTTCCTGACTGGAGAAGATATTCGCGTGGCGCTGTAAGAACTTCTTAGCTTTCATCCTCTGCGAATAAGTCAGATTACTCTTGCAGTCATCGAGTAGCTCAGTCACTAATCCATTGTTGCTGCTGTTTGCTGGGTCTGCGTCCGTCGTCGAACTGCACTTTCTCATCCAGACAACTTCCTCGCACTTTCCAATGACGTCACCTTTGTTCAAGCAGATCTCGCGTTCACCAAGATTCAAAACCCGGACCACAGCGTGACTGCTTCCACTAACAAGGGTTCTTGCCGTCATCAGTTTTCGTGCTGATGTCTTGGTGGGTGTGTCTTCGATCAACACGCATCTGTTAGACTTGTTCTTTCCAGCTGGCGGTAGTTTCACCAGCACCCGGGCTTCCGCTCGTCCAGGTATAATGACTTCCTTTACACATGCGACTTTCCAAATCTTTACAAATCTTTACTCGCAATTCAGTCGCTCTGGCGGCTCTGTGACGCGACGTAGTCAAACCGTTTTTAAATGAAATGTAATTTGTATTTTATTGATAAAGTTTCAAAAGAAAATTATAATTAAGTGACGATTTAACACAGTGTTTATTCGTCACTTTATTACAATTTTCTTGTCAATCTAATCATCGTAATGTTTTATGTAATTTACATTTTAATTTCTAAGTTATTTTTCATAGGGTGTGTTCCTATATCACTACTGGTAATACCAGTACATTGGCTATCCAAATTGACAAGGTGTGATTGGCTACCCAGTCAAGGTTCGAAAGATCCATTATATCCATACTAATATTATTATAAATGCGAATGTCTGTCTATCTGTCCATCTGTTACCTTTTCACGCCCCAACCGCTGAACTGATTTTATATACGTCTGTCGTCTTATGCATAATATACTTAAATATCTCGATGTATTGGCTTAATAGGCTTGATGACTATTTTTTTTCTTATTGGTAATTGAAAGACCCTTAAAAAATAGAAACATCGCTGAAAGAATGACTCTGATAGCTTAAAAATTCACCAAGATATTATGACAATTCAAACATCTCATAAAATAGACCTGCCCGAAACGCTCCATACAAAGTGCTACGAAAGACTGACGTCACTCTTTCTTAGTTTGTACGCATCGGGAGAGAACTTTGTTCGATAGGTATATTAAATATTGCGTTTATGAAAGTGGTTTCATAACAAAAGTTGCTTTTAATTGCATAAGTTATCGAATGGTATACAAATGTTAAAAATTTAATTGAAAAAAAATCGACTTGATTATTCAACTTTGAAGGCGCATAACAAAAAAAAAATACAAATGCTATCGAGCTGAAATTTTGGGAACACTTATTTTTTACCGTGATTTCTTTATTTTATTAACAAAATTCGCTAATCTTTGACCTTGTCATCATCCCTATTACCACGAACAAATTTTTGATCGATACTCCTTATGAATATCCTTTTATGAATTCTAATTGAAAAATATTAAATGTACAGCCAATTTCTTCAAAATTATTATTTTTAAAGTGGGAAGACGTGTGATGTAATACTACTAGAAAAAATTTAAAATTCATGCTACCCTACAAACCTGCTACATTAATAAAACACTAATTTAATCAACAAAAGCAATAGTCACGACAACACAATATAATCACATTACAATTTAATAACATTATGACTTCTAATTGCCAAATAATATCTTTAGGTGTATGAAAATGAACCCCCATGAGAGAGTGTTAACACCCACCAATTATGCTTAATTGCTTACTAGTTGATTAAATTCTGACGAGTAATGAGGGGAAGTTTTGGTGTCATGTTCGCAGGATAATTAAGATAGACGTGTTGTTGTAAGATAGAATAAGGTTTCTGACTAAGAGCCAGTCCACACGGCGGCGCGTTGCGTCAGCAAAGCAGCAGTCCTTTCCCGGGACTCAAATTATCTCCATACCAAATTTCAGCCAAATCGGTCCAGCGGATTGGGCGTGATTCGTGAAGAGTTAACAGACAGACACACTTTCGAATTTATAATATTAGTATGGATTAACTAACTATACTCTATAGGCTGATTTGATTGTTTCATAACTCTCTAAAGGCCCTCTTGAATTTCGACCATAATAGTAATAGCCATGGTTACCTCTTGCGAAACCGAACCTTGCAGGCAATCGACGACGACCATGGACAATCAAAGATAAAATTGCCCCTCCACATCTACATACTCACTCGCATTATTAATTCATGGGCCAAAGAAGATGCAGCTATAATGAGTGCTTATTGTCAAGTGTGTTTAAAGTCTCATAATAAATGTTCTCCTTCCGAAATGCCATGTTAGATAATGGCTCGCGTGTGTGGCAACTTGGTAATTATTGGCCTGCCTTAATATAAAACAGTTCTTGAAATAACATTTAAAATGGCTTGATATAACATCAGGGTTTTACTTACGGTATTTGGTGTTATTTCTAGTCTTTTGAGAAAACGAACGTATTAAAAGGAAAATTTCATTGTTTGCATGCATAATTTGTTGGTAACGTGACTTTTTACTATGGAAAAGAAGTTGTCAGTATGACCCCCTGAGTCACTCCCTTTCGACTTACTATACCACTTTTGAAACACCTTGTATACTTACTCCGGAAATACTTATAATTTACCTGGTTTTGACGAAACGAACATAATCATTTTCGTTACTATGTTAAAGTACAATTAATCACTATTGATTTGTGCTTTAACATAGTAATTTTTATTTATATTATGTAGATATGTGTTATCATCAGTCAGTCAAGGTGTGACGACGCGAGCGCTTACAAAGCTCGGCTTTTAGCTAGTAAATAAAGTAAAGTAAAGAAGGACGCATAGTTTTAATCGCTGTAAAATGTACGATTTTATTAAAATTTCCTTATAAACGCACGAAGTCGCGGTCGACAATTAGTAAAGCAGTATTTTTACCAAATTCTTTAGTAGCATGTAAATATTTGAGCCGCATTGCACCGGACCATTTCAATGCAGAAATACTTTTCACTCACAAACAAAACGTTGCTTTGTCATTATGGAGCACCTATACTGCGGTGTGGTGAAATTTCTATTGTTACTTATACCTTATTGTTTTTATTTAATCTTATACCGCTGTATTGTTACATAATTAACCTTTTTTTTTGATGCGCAGGCACAGAATAGTATATTAGTGGCGCAGGGGAAACCCGTCATGGATTCCCCGGGTCGGGGATGTGCCTCAGTTATGCTGAAGCACCCCGGGGATATGTGGGACTCCTACCCACTAAAACCACCTGCGGTTCGCCTTCAGCCGTATACGGAGGGATGTCCTGGATCTATCTAACACAGAACTCCCTCCACGACCGGCCGGTCTACCTCAATAGGGACCGGACTTCCACCAAAGTTAGGGAACGCTTAGGCATACATAATCAACCTAAATCAAGTATGATGTAGTTGCTTCACTAGACTTATACCCGGTTTCTTGTGTTTTTGACAAGAGTTTATTCGCTAGCGCTTTTAGACCAAGAGCCCGCGAGGGCCAGACCTTCCTTAGTTTCGTAAAGCTGAAAGTTTACCTGATTACAGAGGTAAGAACGACCAGCAACTACGGAGTTTCGGTCGCGGTTACCTTAAGAGATTGAGCTTTACTCCTTCTCGTAGGTCAGGTAGTCCTTGAGAATTACTGGACGTTCATACTCTGTAAAGGTCACAAACAGGTAAACTTTCAGCTTTACGAAACTAAGGAATGTCTGGCCCTCGCGGGTTCTTACTCTATTAGGATTAGCTAACGTCTAAACTTTAATTAATCAACAACGCTATGGAATAGATAAATTAAGCCCCTAGCCAAGACGTTTTCTTTATCGTTTCTTTAATGAATCGCCGAACAAATTGTATGGAATTGACATAACATGAGTTAAACGCCGACTTCATATTATTATCGAACGCTTATGTCAATTGCATACATTCTATATAGAAGCGATAAATAACGTCTTGGCTAAAAAGTCTGCAGCTGTAAAAAAAACTCAGAAACCTTGCATTATAAAAACAACAAAATTTTGTTTAACGGTTTTTACGACTCGTTTAGTATAGTCCAAATATCAAATCCAGACACAGCCGTCAGTTTCAGCAATGCATAACATGTTGGGTTGTTAAACAAACCACTGAAAAGAATGCATCAATTCACGTTACGCGAAAAGTGCAGTAGCAACTATAAAATCCGATTCGCTTTTTATCACCAGCTATAAAACAAATCCATAAATAACTACGTCGTAACAGTCGGGTTTGAAATTCAGTTCTAAAAGTGCATAACATCGCAATTGGAAAAGGACAACAAAATATATTTAACGTTAAAGACTTAAGGATTTTTTCGCGAAGCTCTTTTCTTATTCAAGCGCCCGTGGTCAACTTACTAGTTATATAAAAATATCTAAAGATTTATCAATTACTATATGATGCCCGCAACTCCCTTGCGCCAAAATTAGTTTGTCGCGCGGGTACCGTACATTTTTCCGGGATAAAAAGTATCCTATGTCCTTTCCCGGGAAACAAAGTATCTCCATACCAAATTTCAGCAAAATCGGTTCAGCGGTTCGGGCGTGAAGAGGTAACAGACAGACAGACATACTTTCGCATTTATAATATTAATATGGATTATTTTCTTTGTGTTCCGATCTATATGCACAGAGTACAGAACGCACTCACAGAAAAGTGCTCGGTGAAAAAGGCCGAAGTTATGTTGAGTTATGACTTATGAATAATATTCGAGTAAGCCATTAAATCATTAGAATATTATGTTTACATCAACAATCAACAATTATTATACTACTATCACAAGAAGAATTATTGTTCAAGACAAGTTTAGTTTTAAAAGCTCACTAAATAAAAAATATAATGTCTGGCCTAATAGATTCTTAAGGGCCCGGGGTACCCTCGAAATTTTCATACATTCTTAATATCAAAATCATTTTCTCATACGAAAATATTTAACATGTTTGAGTTATTTTTCAGCTTAAGATAGTAATTACCTAGGGTCCTGAACAAATTTTTTTTACAAAATATTTAAATACTAAAAAAAAAAAAATTGTGTTTAAATATTTTTTAGTAAATTTACTACTAAATATTTAAACACCAAAAATAGACAAAAACACTAAAAAACATATAAATAAATAGTAAATTTACTACAAAATATTTAAATAATAAAAAATATTTTTTAAAGTTTAAATATTTTGTAGTAAATTTACTATTTTTTTATTTATTTTTTAGTGTTTTTGTCTATTTTTTGGTGTTTAAATATTTTGTAGTAAATTTACTAATTATTTATTTAAACACAAATTTTTTTTTAGTATTTAAATATTTTGTAAAAAAAAATTGTTCAGGACCCTAGGTAATTACCATCTTAACCTGAAAAATAACTCAAACATGTTAAATATTTTCGTATGAGAAAATGATTTTGGTATTAAGAATGTATGAAAATTTCGAGGGTACCCCGGCCTCTTAAAGCAAAGCCTTAGCTAAGCTAATTAGTAAGTACGCAATGAAAATGGAGCTCACCCAATTTTTCATATTTTATCTGACACTAACAGCCGAGTTTGTAGCAACGAAAAACTATAGTTATATACTCGAAGATTCTGACGAAAATGAAATTCTTGGACACGACAGTCAAGACTCTCACGAAAGCAATGAAATTAAACATTTTTTTGATAACCTTCTCTTTGTGAATAATAAAGCTTCGAGAAGGTTTCAAATAAAAGATCGACCTTTAAAGGGTAGGTTTTAAAATGATTGTACAGATTTTAAATTAATACTAGCTGTCCCGGTGAACTTTGTGTCACTTAAAAATCTTCCCTGGATTTCAAGTATTATTTTAAGACTAAAATTAGTAGAATCGGTTCAGCCGTTATCGAGTTATAGCGTTAATTACTTACACAGTTGGAAATCCATCTTTATATAATAATATATAGATATTTATGATAAATTAATACTGTGATGTTAAATACAGTTAATTAACTAGTACAGATATTATAGTACGAAATCAGCAACTCATGTTGTATAATGTACTTCACTTTGTAAGATTGCCCTGCTTTGTAACGAAATGCTTTACTTTTGTATTCCAAATCTTTCTCTAGCACATTTATAGTAAAACAAGATTCTTCTTTCTTCTTCAGATCAAAGGAAAAGAGTTCCAAGAACGTTTGCTAGTCGGCGGATACTCGGTGGGAAGCAGACTAGTATACGGATGCATCCCTACAACGTCGCCATATCTCGGCAGGGGCGGCACTGGTGTGGAGGCTCCGTTATCGACGAGCAGTGGGTCCTCACAGCAGGACATTGTATGGAGGTGTTAGTACTCTTACCATTCATGCCATGTAGTCCTGGTACCAATTGATTCATAGATTATGGACCTACGTTAATCGATCGGGCTATAATATAGCCCGAAGTTTCTGAAATAATTAATCTTACGTTTGGGCTTGATATAACCGGATCAAATTACGTAGTTCTGAGAAAAATTGCGTCATCTGATCATGAATCATTTTTTCTGATAGTACCATAAAGTTTAGTATACCTTTTTTTTTTGATGCGCAGGGGAAACCCGTCATGGGTCCCCCGGGTTGGGTATGCCCCGGGGGTATGTGAGACTCCTACTCACTAAAACCACCTGCGGTTCGCCTTCAGCCGTATAAAGGAGGGATGTCCCGGATCTATCTAACACGAGACTCCCTCCACGACCGGCCGGTCTACCTCAATAGGGACCGGACTTCCACCAAAGTTAGGGAACGCTTAGTCAAAGTAAAGCGTTCCCCTCGGCGCCGGGACTAGCTAAGCCAGACAGGTTCCCATCCTGACCCGGAGCCCCGTGGGACGGAAGTTATTGGAGGTTCGCATAGCGACGCCTCCGCACTCCCGTCCTACGCCGGCGGAGCGGAACGGAGGAAGGGTCATCCTCTCTGTTCCGCTCCGCGGAAGTTTAATATACCTAGCGGAATAGAGCAACAATCTCGAGCTGTCAAACGAAACCGAAATTGGTTTTCATTTGTGCGTAAAAATATGTGTACGTATACATATACACAAGCATGATTGAACATGAATTATATGAGATTAAATTGTCAACGTGGCGATACGTGCCGACTGGACGTCAAAAACAGAGTTCTGCTGCCATGTATCACACGTCTCATTTTACTACGCAGTGTTACTGATAGTGACATCTCGCTTGCTCAGGCCTTTGTTTCTCTATTCCGCTAGGTATATTAACTTTATATAGTAAGATAACTGAGCTTCGCATATGGAAAACAATAAAAATACAGCGCACGAGCTGCAAAGAATCGTGGGCTGAGTTTGGGATGGAAAAATACACTTCAACATTTTTGTCAATTGCTAGAAGCTTGCGTCGAGTATGCATATTCAACGAGTAATGTATATTCATCGTTTTCCTGTGGAAACGAACAGACCTCTAGGAAGTGAGAATATTTTACGGAAACAAAAACAATTTTGCCATATTTTGACTTCATGTCATCATATCGATTTGTTAGATTACCGAGCGACATGAAATTTTTGTGCCAAATCTGTTAAGTAGGGCTACATCGGGTCGCCAATTTCGCGGTAAACCAATCTTAATTAATGTGGTTACTGGTTAGATATTGCATTAGTTTTAGACTAGTTAAAATATTTTTAGTTAGTAGAATATCGGTAGCAATATTAGTAGAAAATTAAAAAGGAAATCTTAAAGTGTAACATCTGTAAAATTTTAGCTCATTAGCAGCTTGCATCTTTTAACGATTGCCACATAAAGGGGTCACGAATCTGTTCCGGAGTTAAATATCATATTTAGATCTATGACAACAGCATGTTATTAATTATAATAATTATATTATTATTATTATTTAGCCTTTTTTTCCGAATTGCCTGTTTTGCAGCGTTATTAGAATTTTCTTGTTATATAATAAAGTCTCTTAATTCGGTGTGCCTGTTGGCAAAGGCCTCCTCCAGCTCTTTCCAGTATTTTCTATCCTGCGCTACTCTTGTCCAGTAAGGTCCAGCAGTTAGTTTTATTTCGTCTTCCCATCTCATGGCGGGTCGACCTCTTGTCCTTTTGCCATCTCTTGGATACCACATAATGACTCTCTGACTCCATTTACTTTCTTTGCATCGTACAGTGTGCCCTGCCCATCTCCATTTTAGCATGTCTATTCGTCTGAGGATGTCGACTACTTTGGTTTTCATCCTGATTGTTAGGCTAAGCTGTCGGTCTTGCAGTTTGTAACCCATCATGCTGCGCTCCATGGTTCTCTGGCATTTTGCTAGTTTTTCTCTATGCACTTTGGAAAGGGACCATGTTTCAGAGCCATAAGTAAGACAGGGGAGGACACATGTATTAAAAGTTTTGCTTTTTATACGCAAGCTTAGGTCTTTGCTTTTAAAAATCTCTTTTAGTGACCAAAATTTGTTCCATCCATGTGCTATTCTTTTTGCTATTTCTTTGGTCATTTGGTCATCGAAGGAAATTATCTGTCCAAGGTAAGTATAGTTTTTGACATATTCTAGTTTGTAGTCATTGACTGTTATGTCTTGCTTTGCAGAGTTTGTCATCAGCTTGGTCTTACTAGAGTTCAATTCTAAGCCTACATTTCTGCTGGCAGCTGTTAGATCGCTCAGCATAAATTGCAATTTGTCAGGATCTTCTTCAAATATAACAATATCATCAGCGAATCTCAGATGGTTTAGACGAGAGCCATTAATATTTAGACCGAACTGTTCCCAGTTTAGTTTTTGGAATACTTTTTCTAGGACAGCTGTAAATAGCTTAGGAGAAAGTGGGTCACCTTGTTTTACACCTCGTTGTATAGGGAATTTGTCGCCTGTTCTTTCCAACTTGATTTTACTTGTACTGGTGCTGTATATTTGTTGTATGATACTAATGTACGTTTCTGCTATTCCTTGTTGTTTCAGAGTTAGCCAAATACTGTTGTGGTTAAGGCTGTCGAAAGCTTTAGAGTAGTCTATGAAACATATGTATAAAGGCTTATTAAACTCGTTATATTTCTGAATGACTTGTTTCACAGTATGTATATGGTCAATCGTACTAAAATTCTTCCTGAAGCCAGCCTGTTCTATAGGTTGTTTTTCATCTAGTGTTAGTGTTAGTCGGTCCAATATGATTTTTGTGAATATTTTGTATATGTTCGATGACAGACTTATTGGCCTATAATTCCCAATGTCATATTTTGGGCCTTTTTTATGAATCAGTATTATATGCGACTCTCCCCATTGTTTCGGTATCTGTCCTGTACTTAGGATTTCATTAAAGATAGTTGTAAGGACTGGTGTAAGTTCTTCCACAGTACCTCTCAGCAGGTGATTTGAGATTTGATCTGGGCCTGGAGAAGTGTCTAATTTTTGGGAGTTTATTGCTTTTCTCACCTCGGTTGGGAGTATTAAAGGAATAGAGTCGCTATAATATTGACAACTGGTTTCTTCTATGCTGGTATTGTTATCAGATGTGTTACATGAGTATAGGTTTTTATAAAAATTAGTAGCCATATTTTGGATATCTTTACGATTGCTAATGATCCTTTGCTCTGTTTTAAACTTAGGGATCCATTCTTTGCCTTTCTCATTTAGCATTTTTAGGGCTTTTTTAGTCCCTCCTGTTTTTATTATATGTTCTTCTAAAGTTCTAAGTCTGTGAATTTTTCTATCATGTCTCATGTTTTCCCTTATTTCTTTGCTAAGCAGAGCTATTTTAGGTCTGTTTAGGCAGTTCTTTTCTAAAATAAGTTTTTTTTTTTCTTCTAAAAGGTTAGTTGTTTTGTTGCTAAGCTTGCTAAATTGTCCACAACCTTTGTATGTGTTCGATATTTGTTTCAGTTTTGTCTCTATTTCGTTGTATTTTGTTATAAGTGGTTGGTCGGACTTTGTTACTTCTATGAGTTCTTTAATATTTATTGATTGTGCTTGTTGGTTAGAGGTAAAAGTTTTCCTACTAGTATAGGTTTTTCTACTCTTCTTAGGATGGTGTATGTTCAAACAGCCTCTTACCATTCGATGGTTGGTATTAAAATTTAGATTTTGGATTACACCTGTATCTGCAAATTGTTTAGGAATGTTGGTAAGTATAAAGTCGATCTCGTTTTTAGTTCTCCCATCCGGTGATATCCATGTCCATTTACTTTTGTGTTTCTTCTTGAAGACGGAGTTAAGTAATGTCAAGTTATTTTCTAATAGAAAGTCGACAAGTTTGTGACCGTTAATGCTCCGCTTGCCATGCCCAAATCTGCCTATTACGTGATCTTCCCCTGCCTGTTTTGGGCCGACTTGTGCATTGAAGTCGCCCATGATAATAAGGTTGGTTTCTGTATATTTTTTTGCTTCTTCAGATAAAACATTGTAGAATTCATCTATTTCACTAGATCTAGCTTGTTGGGTGGGAGCATATACTTGGATAATTGTTAATTCTTTTTTCTTATCAGGGATTTGCATGCGCAGTATTGCTAAGCGGTCTGAGATTCCCGTGAAGTTTAGAATTTTGTTTTTGTGCTTGGACTTCACCAGGAAACCCACCCCATTAAAGCTAGAGTTGCCATGATGGTACATTATATATTCAGAGCGTTCTTCAATTCCCTCTCCTTCTCTTCTCATCTCAGAAATTCCCAAAATGTCCCACTTTATTTTAGCTAGAGCATATTCCAGTTCTTTCAAGCTGTCTTCTGTTCGCAACGTTCTAGTGTTTAAGGTACATATATGCAGGGTTTCATTTTTGTTGAATGGTTCTTTATTATCTATACTTCTAGGGGTTCTTTTTGATCTTTGGTAGCTCAAGATGTGATTGTCTTTTTGTAATTCTGTTACTTTATTTACTGGAGGGTCGTGGTCTTCTTTCCCCACGGTGACCAACCGGCTTGGGGTGTAAATTTCTTTAGTTAATTTTATAATAGTTGCTATTTGGGTTGTATGTTGTGTTTGGTTGCCAGTGGTCGTTACAGGTTTTTTGGGCTGACAGCTGGTTGACCCTTTTCTATGTAGTACAGCATATTGGGTTTGATAACGTCTTTATGCTGGTTTCCTGAGGTTGACGGTGTTAAGTTATCATTTGTATTAATTTTTTTCTGGGTGGATGAGTTGGGTGAGCCAGATTCTGCCCTCTTTCGTTTATCTCTAGTTTTGGTATCCGCTGGGTTTTTAACAATTAGTTTGTCATATTTAATAAAAGCAAGATTTCCTTTTTTTCGTTCTTCTTCTAATTTTTCTTTCAACTGTTTTCGAGTTTCCAGTATTTCTTTTGGATAGTCTTCTTTTACGTAGATGCCTGTTGGAAGATTTGCTTTATTTTTCCATACAAGTCTTTTTTTCCATAATGTAGTAAAGGATACTACAACAGGGCGGCTGTCACTGGTTTTTTTACCTATTTTGTAAATGGAATTTATTTCGTGACTTTCTAATTGTGTTCCAGATTTTTCTATGATTTGTTTCACATTTTCCACCAACTCTTGTTCTGTTTTCTTTTCGTTGGCAACGCCAAAAATAATCAAGTTGTTCTTTCGTTTTTCTTTTTCAAGATAGGTAATTTTTTGTTCCAGGACATTTACTTTTGTTTTAAGGTTGTTGTTCTCGTTGATTAATCTTTTCAATTTCTCGTCCAGTGCTACCATAACATTATTGGTTACAGCGTTTGTTAGGGTGATAGTTTGCTCATTTAATTTTGTCTCAAGTTTAGCCCATAAGGAATCCATGATTTTTCGTTTTATTTACTCGTATGTACTGCTAAGAGTTAAGACTACTTCTTCTCCTTTTTTTTAGAAATACTCCTTAGTAATTTGCCAGTGTTTGTAATGGACAATGATGAATTATGGAGTGTAAAGCGCATCACACACGGCGAAGACAAATTTTTTGTCTGTGATGACAGATAATTTTTATCAATATTTCTGCAGGTACTTTAATAATATTTTGACGTTTTGAAATGTTTGAGGTTCTATTAGGATTTGTAAATCACTTTTGCACCTAGACAAACAGTTTTTAGGCACTGATTTATATTCACACTTCACGTATTGTCCAATTGTTCACAGTTTTATGCTAGTTAATGCACAGTTAGTTCACTTTTTCCACTGATTATGAATTTTTTCGCGGAGCTGTCGTGAGTACGTGTTTTCGTTGCGACAACCGGAACCGGAACTATATTTCCAACTATAACATTAATTTTAATATACAATTAAAATTAATGTAAATAATAATTATATACATTAATTTTAATTGTATTGTAATTCCAGGGCATATAATGGGGGTGTGGAAAGGTTGAGCCCGTTCGTGGTGCGAGCCGGCAGCTCGTTCCACAATAGAGGAGGCTATCAAGCACGAATTAACAAGGTATATTTTGGTGTTTGATGGTAATAGACTGTGTTTCCCTTTTATCTAAATTCTAAACAGAGTGAATCAAAACAAAGTAATAATACTTTGAGGTACCTTTACACCCTTATAACTTAATTGCATTGTTTTGTTGGTTGATGTAGGTACATTTGCAATTTTACACAGGCGGTGCATTTGGACAAAGCTAATTTTATTTTTGTACAATAATATTTTTATAATAATTATTGTCATGTCCTTAAAAGTGAAAACTTGCTTACAGCTAAACCAGATTGTATCGGTTCTTGAAAACCAAAGTTTTATATATTTTTAGACCAGAGCCTCTTATTTCCTTTAAACTAGAAGAACCAGTAACACTTTTAACTTTTAAGCCTCTCATATTTTTTTTCATCACTAGCTTTATAGTCATAATGTGAATAATATCCCATCAAAAATATACCTGTAAAAATGGGGCCAAGTTCCTGCGGCTAATTTTTGGCCCAAAAATGTGTTGAAATCCAATCCAATGCCAAGTTCAGATGCACTTCATCGATCGTAATCATCTTCATCAACAGCCTGATCCATAATACTTCTAATTTGAACTTGGCAGGTTAATTTAATTATTTAATTATATTATCTAATTAAGTATACAATTCATCAAGTGTTACGTATAGCACGAAAACCTGCCAAGTTCAAATTTAGAAGTATTACGGATCAGGCTGTTGATGCAGATGATAACGATCGATGAATTGCATCTAAGCTTGGCATTGGCTTAGATTTCAACTCTTTTTAGGTCAAAAATTTGCTGATAGGAACTTGGCCCCATTTCAACAGGTATGTTTTTGGTGGGATTTTAATACTTTTTTAAATAAATCATATTTATTTAGTTAATAAGCTATACATTGTGCATTACACATGACAATATATTTTATACCCCTCCCCCTCGTCCTCCCACCCTCCTCAGTCCTCATCGTTTCTCATTGTATCACTGGAATTTTTATCTAAAGTTCATAGATGAGCCGACTCACGCTTGACCGATTTCTTCAATTTCTTAATTTTTCGTTAATCTGCATAATTATTATGTGGCGGTACCCACATTCGCCTAACATTCCTGCATCGCGCTATCGAAGTTTTCTGAGCGCGTCAGTATATATACGACAGCTGAAATGTATCACGCGGGCTCCGGCCTGACCGAGCATACCACCTCGCTCGGTCGGAAGATCTTCCTTTGGGCCTCCACGCCTATTCCCACATTGGTGACCCTCGACAGAACACGCCTCCTTCATCATCATCACTCCCCGCCCCTCCGCACCGTGCCAGCCAGCATCGCCTCATCGGTTACATCGTCCACTAGCCGCTGCAATGTACCGCGGCCTGGGCGACTCCGCATCGGCATCATCGGGCTTTCTCACTACACCGACCGGTCAGCAAGCAGAGCACATCTCTCCTGGTCAGCACGTAGCATCGGCCCCGCACGGCAGCTATCCGACTCACTGGATCCCGTGCAGCAGCTTATAGTTCCGACTCACTGGAACTCACTGGCACTGGCGACTCAAGCGACAAGACTTCAAGATTCGACCTCCGGTCTTCGGGGGGGAGTGATGTGGCGGTACCCACATTCGCCTAACATTCCTGCATCGCGCTATCGAAGTTTTCTGAGCGCGTCAGTATATATACGACAGCTGAAATGTATCACGCGGGCTCCGGCCTGACCGAGCATACCACCTCGCTCGGTCGGAAGATCTTCCTTTGGGCCTCCACGCCTATTCCCACAATTATAACACACGACCTATGTGCCAAACATAACGCTAGAACAATAATTGGAAGTGGCCTCTAAAGTTCAAAGATGAACCGACTCACGCTTGACCGATTTCTAAAATTTCTCAATTTTTGATAATCTACATAATTATAACACATGACCTGTGTGCCAAACATAACGCTACCATAATTATTGGAAGTGGCCTCGTAATTTCGTAGATGTACCGATTCACGCTTGACCGATTTCACGAATTTCTTAAATTTCTGAATTTTTTGGTAATCTACATATAACACCCGACCTGTGTGCCAAATTTCATAACGCTAGGACAATTGGAAGTGCCCTAGAGGTTTTGATTACCGGTCAGTGAGTGAGTGCCAAAATTATCTATTTTTACAGGGACATAATTCGGGATCTATCGAAGCTATATCTATGAAATTGGGTTTACTGCTTAAGTATTTGCATATAATTACGTAGGTATAATTTTATCTTTGCAATTTTCACAATCATGCGAGCTACAGGGGGGTCAAAAGTGCGTCGAAACGGTTCGTGTAAATAGTGCACGGCAAGCGCGCGGCCTGCTGGAACTTGGCCGCGCACGGCCGTGCGCTTTTGCGTGCGCTTTGATAAAGATACTCTAAAACTCGATGTGAATTTCGCATCGAGTTTCCCCTGTTTTCCACATCTTCCTCTGTTTCTTCGCTTCTATAAGTGTTAGTAAGATAATATATAGCTTATAGCCTTCCTCAATAAATGAGCTATCTAACACTGAAAGCATTTTTTAAATCGGTCCAGTAGTTCCTGAGATTATCGCGTTCAAACAAACAAACTCTTCAGCTTTAAGTATTTAATGATTTAATATTATTATCTTTCAGGCGTTCTTCCCCCCATCCTACATTCCTGGTAACGCGGACTACGACTTCAGCCTGCTGCGGCTGGACCGGCCCCTGCCCATAGGCCCCAACATCGCGGTCATCGACCTCCCCTCCCGGAAGTACCGCATGGTACCGGGAGACATGGTGGTAGTGACTGGGTGGGGAAGCATGCAGGTCAGTGCTACCTGGTGCAACTAATACCATTAATTAGAAGTAAGCTCTCATTAAATAATTAATACCATTAATTAGAAGTAAGCTCTCATTACATTAAAGCCACCTGTTAAGATTCGTCAGTTCTTTCGCAATAAAAGACCCCCGTATGCGCTGAGGTCAATCGAATCCGGCCAGACTGATCACAATAATACGTTCACCTTACCGGACTCTATTATGAAAATCACCGTGTGTATGCCAATCTGCCTCTCCGTTTATGGAGGTCCTTAAAATAATCAATTTTCATTGGTTAGTATTATTATTTACATAATATACTTAACTATTAAGATATTCAACAATTTGTCTAGACTGAAGTGAATGATGATCGAACTTATTTCTTACTTAGTTCACAGCAAGTCCCTTATTTTTGTACTTTGTCACTTTTTAACAAAATGCTACTGCTGTAAACTAAAACTGCAAAGAACAGTTTCAATAACCTTTTCAGAAATCTGGTAAAGGCGAGATGTCATCGCGGTTGAGGTTCGTGATGGTGCCAGTGGTGGAGTCCCACAAGTGTCAGAGAGCGTACCACTTCTACATTAGCCCGCGTATGATGTGTGCCGGGTACCCCAGCGGGGGCAGGGACGCTTGCAATGTAAGGGAATATAACTCTTATAAAAGATGTAAGATCGCAATTTCAGTCGCAAAAGTCGTACCGCTTCGACATAGTCCCGCGGAAAATGTGCGCCTGGTAAAATAGCATTAGCAAATTAGCAAGGACGCTTGCATTGTAAGGTAATAATATAACGTTTAGGAGTAAGGAAGAGCGTCCGTGGCCTAATGGGTAAACCTTTGGTTCGCACTCGCAGAGGGTGCAGATTCGATCCCGGGTGGAGGCGTGTACCAATGAGACATTTTCAGATCTCAAGTACATAATACGGACGCTCGTACGGTGAAGGAAAACATCGTGAGGAAACCCGCACATGGTTGGTCCCAGACGTATTGACTAGTTCTTTCCTCTGGACTAGGCCGACTGTGTTGCGAGAATGCCGTATGCGCTTGGGCAACCATACGGTCATTTAAAAATCCTGTCCCAGGCAATACAGTATTTGAAGAGTGGTTACTTCGCTCTGAAAATACCGTATAAATCATCCACAATGGATGCAAAGGCCTAGTTTAGGAGTAAGGGTGCAATCACAGACATAGATCAATATAGATACCGCATGTGTATGTACTTCGCGTGCCATATCGCGCTCCCAAACGACGAGCTATGCTCCTCTTTCGAAAGTCTGTTCTTTAGTCTGCTATCGGAATCGGACGTCAATCGGAACATCGCAGCGCACCTTAAAACAAGTGCCAGAGGTCGTACCACTTCTACATCAGCCCGCGTATGATTTGCACCGGGTACCTCAGCGGAGGCAGGGACGCTTATAATGAGGGAATAATAATTATAACTTTTAGGAGAAGAGGACAAGAATCAATCAATCTGAGTAGGCAGACTAGAAAAGTGCCATAAGTCGCACCTCTTCTACATCAGCCCCCGGATGATGTACGCCTGGTACAATGGACTTAGCAAGGACGCTTGCAATGCAAGGCAATTTAACTTTTATGGGGTAACAGGACAAGAATCAATATCGTTTATGACCAGGCAGACAATACGTTTGCCAGAAATCGACCTACCCTACCTCTACATTGCACCGCGGATGATGTGCGCTTAGTACAATTTAAATATTATTTTTATGGGGACTAGAAAAATTTTGGCATCAAAATAGTGGTTACTACCATGCTTTGGTTTACGAATATAATTTCTTAGGGAAGAGGAAATGCACAATAGCAAGCGTGCAGTTTATCGCCTGTACCTATAAACTTATAGGTATCTATTATCTGTTATCCCGGCCAAATGTTTCCTGAGGGATAGATAAATTTTCGTTTCAGGCAAAGAAAGGTACAGAGAAAATAAATAAATATTTAGTAGATATTTTGCGAAGAAATATCTTGGGTTCTGTGTTTGATTCTAGATTCTAGTCTGATAACGAAACGTAAGTATTCAAAATTAGTGAAAATATCTTAAAGGCAACGCCTTAAGAGGATACACCAGGGGCGAGAGAAATTGAAAATAGGTAAGTATTTGAAAAACAGAAAATCAACGATTCGTTGTCCTCTGATTCATTCTCCAAAACTTAACCGATTTAAGTACTTTTTTCATTAAAGATTAAAGAAAGGCTTGAGCGGTGTTCCTATGTTTTTTTTTTGTATAATCCAGTCAAATCTGTTTTCAGGATGTTTGAACACAGCGGAAAATCTGGCCATTTTTTTGGGTTTTTGAACGTTCATATCTTTTTTATATCTAAATTATGAAGAAAAAAAAAAGAAAACATAGGGACATAATTGTATTAGTGGCCATAGATATTCAGGAAAAAAATTATAACTCTACCGGCATTATCCAGGAAGGAAACAGGGGACAACGTTTGTATAGAAAAAAGGGCGATGTGGACCTCCTCTTAACGTTAGAAGTTGGTTGGTGAAAACAGGCGTTATTTCTCCAAAGTCTTTCTTAGTTCAACCGATTTATTCTGGATTATGGCACTCGGTCAGCACCAGAAAACGATTAAGGTTGTTTTTAAACCATGAGTCACTTTTTCAGCACGACTCTGGTGGTCCGGCCGTTCATGAGAGTGTACTAATGGGACTCGTGTCATTCGGCGGGCGAGAGTGCGGCGACCCTAAATCCCCGGGCGTGTACTCCAAGGTGTCGGAGATCTCGGCCTGGGTCAACTACACCGTACATCACAACGAGGCCAGCGCTGTGCCTCAACTGCGGGAGAGGATTAGGAAAGCGAGGATGAAGGACAAGGAGTTTGCAAGGTAATACCTGTGATGGATTGTAGGAAGCTAGGGACCATAGACTTTAGGGGCGATTTCACCAAAGAAACGGAACGTGTTCAATGTACACTGAACCAGTTCTAAGCGTGTAAACGTGCTTATAACACCGAATTGCATTCCACCAACATAAACTATAAACGCGTTCACAGTTTCATACAAACCCGAGTTTTAACTTCAGAAAGCCATTTGTTCGCGGTTTACTTCATAAAACCCGTTCAAGTCCTGTCAGTGATGTGTCATGGCGGATCGAAAAACAAAGACGAAATAAATGATGCGTACGGTTATTTTATGTATCGTTTCTTACTATATTTTGCTGAGAAAATAACGAGAAAAGGTTTCAAAACGATATTTTTTTTTAATTATTAATCGCTATTAAAAGAAGGTTGTAAACTGTTGTAAAATTCATTTGAAACAAAATAAGATTTACGTCGCCGCATGAATGCGTTCAATGGGAACTAAGTTTTATGAAACAAAGTTTTATGTTTGATAATATGTGAAATCCCACCTAAAGGATCGAGTATATGAGTCCGCGCGACAAGACGGTTTGGCCTGATTATAAATCGCTTGTACTCTTCTACACATGCAATTACTAATAATTACAATCTTGTTGTGGGTAGGTACACAACACGCGACAGTACTTGGATGCAAAGCCTGAAGGCTCTGTCGCGCGGACGCATATTATAATACAATGTGTAACAAAAATAAGTGATAATACTTTAGGCCCTAAAGTTTAGGGTGTGTACGTGTTCCTTGTAGAGAGTTCACTGTGAAAGTGCAGCGCTGAAAAACGATTTTTTTTTCACTTTTGTATGGGCAAGGGCCCGAGCGCCACGACTCACGAGTTTCCCCATACAAAAGTGAAACAAAATTTTGGTCTTTCAGCGCTGCTACTTTCACAGTGAACTCTCTACAAGGGACACGTACATACCCTAAAGTATTATCACTTATTTTTGTTACACCCTGTATAAATCGAGCCTTGGAATGGACTGAACTGAACAATACCAATATGATAAGGCCAATACTTATCTAACGGCTTCACACAGAGACACTTGAGGATTGGTTAACTTTAATTCAATGAATATATTTTTTACACAAGCTACATAACCACAGTCTCATTTTAGATCTCTTCACTCTCCTTTTTTAGCAGATTTCCATCATCAAACTGTGATAAAGTAGACAATTCTTTGATAGAAATATATTATGGCTTAGTTTTTTTGCGACATTTTCTAAAAATCGATTTTCTTTCACAGCATGTAGGGACAGATGGAATTGTCCCATCAGTACATACATCCATGTCATTTATTATGTAAAAGCCTTGCTATAGACCGCTATTTAAGCTTTGAATTTCAGCATGTGTTCATAATTTTGCAATCGTCCGACATCACTTAATGGTCAAAGGAATTATAGACCACTTAATTTAAAGGCAAAAAGTGGGTTATCCGTATTATGTATCAGGGTAATCAGGGTTATTTTCAGGATTATAATATTATGTTATTACTATAGATGATGCCCGAAACTCCGTTGCGCCAAAATTCGTTCATCGCGTGGGAACCGTACATTTTCCGGGATAAAAAGTATCCTATGTCCTTTCCCGGGATTCAAAGTATCTCCAACGTAGGGATTTTGTAATATACGTACGTAAGAAGATCTGTTGATAATTTTATTATACAAGTCAGGTATGTTACTCGGAGTAATGCTCGTCGGGACCCGTGCATCCGCCAGTTGTAGGAGACAGGAACATCGCAGTGTTTTACGGGGTAGGGCCGCGACACTCACCATCTTCGCCGCGGCGAGCCCCACATATCCGCAGCGGGAGTCCCCATCCCCTGCGTCGAATGCGTCACAGCATTTCACTGCGTAAAAAAAAAGGTATGTTACCCGATTTATCATTTTCAGAACAAACAAGCAAAGTATGAAATATAAAAATGATGCAATCAGAAATTGGCTACGAAATATAATACGCTCGCCTGTATTTTTAGCAAAAGTGAAGAAGAGACTTCAAGCTGGACATTTAAAGTAAATTGATGTAATACAGGGTGTAACAAAACTAATTAATGATAATACTTGAGGGGGTGTATTAAGTTCCCTTTAATGAGTTAACTGTAAGTGATAATACTTCAGGGGGCGTATGAGTTCCCTGTACTGAGTTCACTGTGAAAGTAGCAGCGCTGAAAGAGCAAAATTTTAAAGGCATTTTTTGTATTTGTATGGGCAAGCGCTCTTGCGTCAGGAATTTTCCCATACAAAAATTTTAAAAAGTTACTCTTTCAGCGCTGCTACTTTCACAGTGAACTCAGTACAGGGAACTCATACGCCCCCTGAAGTATTATCACTTAGTTTTGTTACGCCTTGTAGATATAGTAGCTGTATAATAGTATGTAATTAATGGGCCATTAAAATATCAGCATTGGACGTTATTTTACTAACAATCCTCATCTTCAAACAGAGCTATAAACAGAAAGTCATAATAATATTTTGATAAAGTTTTAATTGTAGTTTGATTATCAATATAATAACCTCACACAGAGCGTGAATCAAGCGTAAAAAACTACCTTGACCTTAATAAAATTTGATGACTGTGTAGAAAGCTATTACTAAAACAAAAAAAAACCTTATAAAACACAAATACTTAAATAAAATCTATAATGATTAATGACATTAAAAGGTCAATAATTATAAAATTGTATTTTCTATAAAATTATGCTGCTCTGCTGAAAATGGCGCTTCAATAGAATTCATTCATGATTCAAGTGAAAAATTTTAATGCACAGCCTATTATATAGACATCTAGTGGAAGAAACTAGAACTAAGACATGTACGCACTTGTAAACTAGTTCCAATGTTTTACGATAGATGGCACTACATAGACAACCATTCAATACAGCTACTTGATACTAGATGGCAGTTTCAAGTAATTTTAATTTTTTTAGACTTTAAAAATAATTATTGCCTCTTTTGGTTGCAATGCGAAATGACCTAGCTAACTATTGTACCATACAGTATGTTGGATTGGCGTCTAGTTGTGATCGCATGCGGTTGTAAGGTGCATAATAAAATATGATATCCTCATCTATGTACCGTACTATCTTGTGTTTTTTAAACCTGTTGGACATGGAAAAGGTTTTTGGCACAGATATAAATCAAGATAGAACGGCCAAACGCGTCCATTGCTAAGGAATCGCGCGTGTCAATTTTTGCTTTGCTTTTAGTTAGAACAAATAACTTACCCGTGGAAAGAAATACCTCATTTTAACCGATTTACTTTCGTATTTCTGTTTTTACAATTAGACACTGCACATTGAGGCATTTTTGCACAACCCCTCCGGTGTAATCAAGTCGAGACGTGCGCGCTGACTGAATAAACGTTCAACGAATTTTGCCCACTTGTGCAAGTTTGAAACACGCGTACTCCACCCGCTTAGCCGTTCTATCTTGATTTATTTCTGTGGTTTTTGGCGCCTCTTTGTTTACTGGAAGAACGACGTGAGTGTACGAATACCCAAGGGTCGGTAGATGCTGGTAATAAATTGTCCGTCACTGCTTCTGTAACTCCTTTGGACTTAAAAAATTTCATGGAAAGCGGTGTCTTTTAAATTCTTAGGCAGAGGTTAGACGATCAGTATTTCATCAATCTGATCCATTAATCTGATTGACGGAATACTGATGGTTATAAAAAAGTTCATATTAAAAAATGATCAATCCATCAATCCAGTAGGTTAGACGATCAATTTTTCGTCAATCTGATCAGGATTTATGGATCAGAATTCAGATTGATGAAATACTGATCGTCTAACCTCTGCCATATAGTTGCCATCTAAAAAAATGTAACTTCTTGAGATAATGAATAACAAAGCGTAATTATTAGTTATCAAAAGGCCAGCAGGCAGCAAAGCATTTGGTGTACCTACCGCGTACCAGGCATTGCAGCTCTCCATGGATGCAGAGCGACCGATCACTGAAGCTATAGGCAACAAGTGACAACTGACAACTAATATTAACGGTCTATCGCCAATATTGTATCGCATAAGCTTAGAATGAAATAAATAGATCAAACGTCAGACTCACAGTTGTTGTAGACTTTTAGAGTGTTTTGTCTTTTACAGGTTAAAATGGCTTGACTATCAAAAGGAAAATTAATATCCTGTATTGGAAAACTATAAAAATATATAAATATTGTGGATCTTTTTATATACATAGGTACTAAGAGGGTAGGCTCTTAAACCTATTTTGTTATCAAATTACAAATATTTCCCCTAGGCTTATGCATACGCATAATATTTGAGTATCAGTGCATCAGGAAAGACTTGCAGATCGGTGTACGATAAAAACTGCAATGACTGATAAAGCCGAGGCCAATAACTTCACGTGCATAATGAGAAGGTGTAGAATTGCCTCCATTCATAGTGTTTACAAATGGCTAATGTAAATTAGTCATAAAATTACGGAACCCGGGGCTTTACTGTCAAAGCTTCCAAAGACAAAAAGTACAAACATGGGTAGAGCCATGATAGAGCCATGATCGCAAAAAAATGCAAAATCAGACCTCCCATATTTTATACGCTAGGATTATACTTACATAATATTAACTATTAAGTATAATATGTGAGAGATAACAGATATATTTCAAAGTAATTCTAAAGACAGTTCAGAGCAACGTCTTGCCGTGCCCAAAATCAGACAACTTCTGATCTGTCAATAATAAGTTATGCCCTTTTTATAAAGAAGAGGACCGAGTGGGGGAGAGGCGTGTTCGTCTATGACGTATCAACCAACTATCCATCAACTGTCAACTGAGTGTCCAAATATCAATTTGACTATTCGGTAACTATCAACCGACTATCCAACAAAAATTATAGCGGAAGTAATTATAAAATTATTACGGAAGTAATTTATTTATAAATTAAAATTGCAAATATTTCTTACTCTCCCACACGGCCATTCTGACGAGCAGCTGTTTAAGCTCGCGAATAACTTCTATTGGCCAAGTCACATGACCTCAAACACTAAGTATCATGGCATATAATAATATTGGTCAAATCTCATGACCTCACATACCAAATATCATGGCATAAAATAATATTGGCCAAATCACATGACCGTACATACCAAATATCATGGCATAAAATAATATTGGCCAAATCACATGACCTTACATACCAAATATCATGGCATAAAATAATATTGGCCAAATCACATGACCGTACATACCAAATATCATGGCATAAAATAATATTGGCCAAATCACATGACCTTACATACCAAATATCATGGCATAAAATAATATTGGCCAAATCACATGACCTTACATACCAAATATCATGGCATAAAATAATATTGGCCAAATCACATGACCATACACCAAATATCACGGCACAAAATAGTACTGGCCAAATCACATGACCATAAATGAAAGTTTTATTTTGAATTAAATCATACATTTATTATATTAAGTACTTACAATCTTAACTTACGTTATACAATGAAACCTAGCTGAAATTATGATCGTTGGCCAAGCGACCATAATCACGCCAGATCGATGTTTGATATGATAAATAATTTAATGTATAATAATAAAAGATTAATCTCAATACATCAAAGAAGAAACAAAACCATCTCAAGATAAATATTAATCAGATTCATCTAGAAAATCGGCTAATTCAAGTCCCAATTCCGGACTTACAAGTCTAAGATTATCATGTGAAACGTACAATTCATTTCCCGTTTTGTGAACCTTAATCGTATACCTATCGTTACCATGTACTTTAGTTATGACGCATGGACCTCTAAACTTGCTGTCAAGTTTATTTATTGATCGTGGATTTTGTTTTACAAGCACGGTATCACCAATCTTGTACGGCAAAATTTTAGACTTAGTTTTATCATAATTAATTTTCTGAATTTTAGCCAACTCGTCCATTCTGACTTTAGACATCTGCCGACAAGATTCGAGGTCCAGGCGTTCTACATCGTTTACCAAAGCAGATATGGCTGGAGGTGACTGATCAGAGCCCATAAGTAGTTGGAAAGGCGTACGGCCAGAACTCTTATTAAATGTACTATTTAAAGCTAACTGGACTTCGCCAACAGCATCTTTCCAGCTTCTTTTGGAAGTATTTTCTACAATAGTAAAACAGTCAGTCAGAACCTTCATAATTCGTAACTAACAAGTTAACAACTCTAGCGACGACTTTCGCCATAATACGTCAAATTTAAAAATTTCAACATCAGTTCCAAGTCGGCATACTCTAATTCTGTCTACTCTGACTTGGGATAGCGAGCAAGAACCCTGTCAACTGTCTGGACCTTAATACCAATATTAAAAGTAGTTAAACCTGATGAACCTCGTATCACTTCCTTTCCAAGATATTTTGTCAACTTAAAGACCTTTCCTAGACTTCCACAAACACTTGAAGTTTCAAGGCTAAAATTAGCTAAATCGGCTTAGTGGTTCTCAAGTTTCAACAAGTCTTACAGAATTGAAAATTCACCTTTATTTAAATAGGTTCGATAACTACTGAAAATTCCGAAAATTGCGCCATTACAAAATCCATGGATAATTTCCCTTCCCAACTAATATGAAATAAAAGTTAAAGCAGTCGATCATAATCATCGACCTGTTTTCAGCTCATTGATTATTATTATAGTAGCCAGCAAGCTATCATAATCCTTTTCTCAATTTCAATCAATTTTCAAATTCGAACCATGATATTCACTTAATTTTAAATGTACCCACACTTTACATTACAACAGTTCTCACAAGCATATTTTCTTGTTTCCTGGCTTCCTAAAAGCCTGAAACACCCTTTTTTTCTTCTTTGGGCGAAATTCGACGAAAATTTGGGTTCAACAACCCTCGATCTTACAAGGAAAATTTGAAAACTAGGTTAGGTTAACCTGACCCAAACCTAACCTAACCTAAACATAAACCTAACCTGGTTAAGCTAGCTATAAGTTATAACCATAATAAAAATCTATAACCATAATGAAGAAAATTTGAGGACCTACCCGGTATTGGGCAGATGGCCACTGCATCGCCCCACCGGGTGGACAACCCACTAACACCTGCCATGGGTCACACAGGGACGTCTGAACACCAACGACCCATTGGAAGAACACCATATGGACCAGCTGCTCTCACGGCCTGCCCAACATCCAGCCCACAAAGCAAGTACCATAGGGTGGTTCCAGATGTTCCTCCATAACCTTAGAGAAACACATATGTTGAATTTCCTATTGTTCAAAATTGTTTTACCTATTTATTGACAACACGTCCCATCTTCAAGCTTCCTTGCTACACCTGACAAAACCAGAAGAATGTTTATTATTGCAACAAAATCGTATTATTACAGTTAGTGAAGGAATTATCAGTCTTGACTCTATACATTTACTTTTGTGGGTAAACCGATTCAACCATACCTCAGAAGATCTAATAAAATCCGCCATTGTCCAATACAATCCGGGATCATGGCGCTAAACAACTATAAAATTGTTAAGTGTTAAGGCCCATAAAATGTTAAAATTCATCCTAAGATCTAGTTCCTCCTCAAACATTACAGTAGTAATATTCCGACACTGCACCCTGGCATCCTGGTGTAATATTTTAGCACTTATTCTAGTATAATATACTTCCATAGTGTGGCACCAATACAACACTTGATATTATAGTTATAAACCAATTTATTCAAAAAAGATCTATCAGGTTTTAACACTCGAAACAAAAACCTCTAAAGTAAACAATTATTGTGAAGCACCACATTACATGCCCTTGACTGTGTCTGTTCAAATCCATCTATGTCCTTTCAATCCATACGTTAGGTTCATAATAAATTATGTGTACCTGGGTAAAATAGCACAGAATCGTATAAATTCTTTCTATCCTTGTCTATATTATAATGTTTTCCACCAACAAGTACTGTAAAAACAATTATATCTCCATCAGCCCGTTTACTCAATCAATTGTAAAAGCAACTCTTAATCAGAACTGCTAAAAATTAAGAATTTAAGCGACAATTTAAATATTAACTTAATAGTAAGCCAAATAATATTAAACAAAAACTGTCTAGCCACAGGTTATCAGACTCTAAACTCATCTCAATATGATAATATATTTTATTAAATCCGTGAATGACTCTTTCGTGTTTAAATATCAATTTTCCAGTCTTCCAAATATTTCATTGTTTGCGTCTTTTGTTAAACTAAAAACAAAACGAATACCACTAAAATGAAGTAATGTATTACACCGCAATATCAATAGATCGTACGACAAGATTGCCACATCTAGTACATCTAGTAATACGACATCTATGGCACTATTTTTACGCAAGTTTCCACCAACTACCCGCAATACTTGTAATTTTTATTTTTTGTTGGAAAACAAATCTGCACTTGTACTTGTAATGTAAATTTACATTAAGCCATTTCTGCAGTGTTATTTTGTGCCATTATGATATTTTTGTGTAAAGTTTCATACTTTATAATCCGAACTCCCGTACACAGCTCGCTTACAGTCAATGAATAATAATTACTGTTGTTGAACCATTGTGTATCATTTGTGAAAGGAAACAAAATCCTAGATTATTGTAAGCACATTTACATTAAATACAAACACTTTGTAAATTGTCTATGGCTACAAGTTCTCGGGAAGAATACTCTCAATTGACGAAAATGTAAGCAGCTTATTAACACTAATGACAAATCTAATAAAATGGCCACGTCTATTAAAAACCATGATTTATATCGCATCTTCCACACTTCACAGTACACAATTTAAAATGAGTAAGCTTTAGTTTCCGCTAATCAAATCCTTGTCCGTTACAAAACAAAATCGTGTTGAATTTGCTTTACTTTTTTTTTTACTTTATCGTTTTAAACAAAATCGTTTAAATTACGATTCAACGGAGTCACAGTAGTACACTACAGCTTTATTAGTTCAATCTCAATTTCTTAACACCTTCACTGCGTAAGCCAATTTGTACGATCTGCCATATTGGCGTTACGAGACCGAAAAGCACTCTTATCTTTCCTTTCGCAATGACGCACTGAGACTCTTCAGATCTCGTACGAGTGGCTTCCTTAAAACCTTAACAATGAATGTATCTTGTAGTATGTGGTTCCGCCCGGAGATAGCAGTAAAAATGATTAAGAAAATAAGGGCCTTGTAATTGCACAATTCAACAAAATATACGAGTTCATTTGGATCCCGTAATCACATTTTGGTTAAATATCGATAAATCAAAGTGATGGAAATTGAACAATTCAAAAATATCGATATTATTTATTGAAGTGAAGGTAGCAAGTAACAAAACATTCAATGTTTTTCATTAAAATATGATGAACAAAGTTTTCTTGCATTTATTACAAAACCCTTTTACTTGTTTTTTTTTTTTTTTGTCGGCCTCTCTGCTCGTCATTGTCTGGCATTCCCATAATAACAACCAACACAGCATCCTTTTTTTACTATATTTTATTGTGTATTTATGTTCGGATAATACAATGTCTCACTATTATCATATTTTTTGTCAAAATGCTTTCCCTTGAATTTCTGAATTAAACTATCAAAAAATATCTTTTTCGATAGCACGACATACACAACACTAACTAATTTCCAGGTGCGCGTCGTACGAGTGTTAATGGAACTCGTAACGCACTAGATATTGTAGACTTCCACCAAATTCACCTCCGAACCGGATGAAAGTCACAAGCGAGATTCATAAGGTCTCGTACCGCAGCGAACGTATTAAAACAAAACTATTGTACTTATATTTTCAAGCAGAACAAAGATGTTCTGATATGATTTAAAGGTTTTGTAATTACGTTTCCAATTTTCAAAGTTCAAACCACGTTAAACAAAAGCCCTTCAGGGCCTTACCTGCCTTTTCAACCAATTGAAACTTGCACCACGTAAATTCAAAATCCACACCTCAATATTTTGCACTATACTTCTCAATGTTGGGTTCAAAAATACATTTGACAACCTATGTCGTGAACCTGCAGACGTTGATCTTCTGTTTTGATGATGCGAGTCCACCACCGAACGATTCATCCTCTCACGTGTTCCTTCACTTTCACTCTTCAGTCATTCTTGGGCGTGAGATACCACGAAGGATCGCTTTTCCTTTGTGGCATCCCACTTCTGATGTGAGAGATAACAGATATATTTCAAAGTAATTCTAAAGACAGTTCAGAGCAACGTCTTGCCGTGCCCAAAATCAGACAACTTCTGATCTGTCAATAATAAGTTATGCCCTTTTTATAAAGAAGAGGACCGAGTGGGGGAGAGGCGTGTTCGTCTATGACGTATCAACCAACTATCCATCAACTGTCAACTGAGTGTCCAAATATCAATTTGACTATTCGGTAACTATCAACCGACTATCCAACAAAAATTATAGCGGAAGTAATTATAAAATTATTACGGAAGTAATTTATTTATAAATTAAAATTGCAAATATTTCTTACTCTCCCACAAATACATAAGTCAAAATTACCCTTCTTTTTTGCTTAGTCGTAATAAAGTAAAAGTAATTTAAAGAAACTGAAGATGATTTTCATGAATATAGTCATAATTCGGTGTATTTTTTATTCTTATCAAACTAGGTACTTTACTTTCAACTTTGTTAGTATCCCTACATCTTCGAATTAAATGTTCAACAGGTTGTGGCTCAACACCCACTCAAAATACAACTTCGGCTACCAGGGCACCAGAAATTCGTAGCAAGTTTGCGCTTACAAGTTACAAATAGATCACTCTTGGCCACATCTAAATACGCATTCAAATAATTATGAGTCAGCTGCATAATTATTTGATAATCAGATCATTATCTTAATGCAGTTCTAGGACCTTGCTGTGACTGATAGCGGTAGTATTGAACTTTCGTGTAATCGGACGTTCGGTTACGCAAAATTGTGGAGCAAATAGCAATGTTTTAATACAGACACACCTCGGTGCTGACGTATAATAACTCCCACACTGATTTCGGTGACGGTGGCCGGGTTCATTGAAACCAGGCCAGTTACGCAGGAGTAATTTTTATAGTGCCCAAGTGTGTGCGCAGTACACAGGAGCACTCTCTATTACTTTTACTCTCATAACCCAGTGGCCAATGGGACGGACGACCGACACGACTGGCGAGAGATTAGGCATAAGACCGACTTTTTAACCGACTTCCAAAAAGGAGGTTCTCAATTCGACCCTATATAATGATATTAAGTTATTTTTTTATTACTTACATACCATGTACTGTACCCATTAACGCCTCCGTGGTCTAGTGGTACAGAGCGCGGCTCCTGACTCGGAGGTCGTGGGTTCGATTCCCGCGTTGGAAACATGTTATTTCCAATTTTGGTTAGGACAATGCAGGCTGATCACCTGATTGTCTGACAAGTAAGATGATCCATGCGTCGGATGAGCATGTAAAAAGTCGGTCCTGCGCCTGATCTCTCGCCGGTCGTGTCGGTCTGCCGTCCCACTGGGTTATGAGAGTAAAGGAATAGAGAGTGCTCTTGTGTACTGCGCACACACTTGGGCACTATAAAAATACTCCTGCGTAGCTGGCCTGGTTTCAATGAAACCGGCCACCGTCACCGAAACCGGTGTGGGAGCTATTATTATTATTATACTGTACCCATCCGATGCATGGATCATCTTACTTTTCACTTTTCAGACAATCAGGTGATCATCAGCCTGCATAGGTATATTGTAAGTAATTTGTATAATATTGTCCTAACCAAACTTGGAAACACATGTACTTAGGCTCAGCTTCAGAGGATTTCTTACAAAAGTTTTCATTCAACAGCGTTATTGTAAGGTTAATTATTGTTTTGTCAATAGTGCAAGTAATATTATAAGTAAATAAACTTCTGTCGAAAAACAGGAGGAGGAGGAGGCTTGTTTCCGGACATTAGTGAATTGACTTTAAATTTTATCAAGCAAATTACTACAGTGCCGGATAGGCTATCCACAACTTTTATGACTGATTCTACATACTTCATCAGCTGTCAAGTTTTTGTGATGGATAGCACTTATCAGGAAGTGGTGAAACAGTCCCTTAGTCTAGAGTCTAGACTCTAGATTTTAGATTTATGTAGTATTATGCCTCAAAACTAGAGTTACCGTGCATCTGTATAAAGTTTTGCTTTTCTGGCCATAATTGTGTTTATCGTCTCATGCTATGCACTGAAAGAACTAGAGCCATCTTAACCCATGCTGCATGCAGTTGATGGGTAAAACACGATTATTTTATACCTGTTTACACAAAAAACTCAAATTATAGAAGGTCCAAAACTAGGGCAGTGACATAAACTCGGCGACTGACTGACATGACGAGGAAGTGATCGGCCGATTCTTCTCAATTTGCACGCTCTTGCGCAAAACTGTGCAACCGCCTTAATATATACAGCATGATACACTTTTTACATACATTAAAATTGTATAATATTTTGAACATTTCTCAATGCGTCGTTACGTAATGTGCCCTTTATTTTAATAATGATGATACAAAATTTTTGGTGCGTGTCAGTTACATTTGAACCACTAATTAACCAAAACTTACATAGGACAGCGATAAGGAGGGAGTATTTGAAGGTGCAGAAAAAGGTTTATGTAGGAAGAGGCACTGGAAATCGAAACTAAAACCGATTGTTGTTTTACTTAAGTACTTATAGTTATTTTGTTTGCTATCACTATAATGAGAAGAGATCTGAGAATCGACTAGCATCTTTATTTTCATAATTATGTAAAATAACGAATCAACGCTGGGTCAGCGTGTACACTGTACATGCTATACTAAACATAATATTTTAAATATTATAATAATATATAATATTCAACAAAATGAAGTTTTGTGAACAGCTTGTAGATATCGTTCCGGTCTAGTTATCCGCGGACAGTTGTCGCTTATATAATATTGAGGCAATCGTTTATGGTCAAACCACCATATAATTAAGGTTATCGAAATAAAAATTAAAAACGAAATCAATACTCATTAAATGTTGTGCTACCGCAACTACTGGTGCTTACGCACTTTTGCTTGTATCAATGACTTTTTGCTCTTTACTTGAGTTATATAATTTTAGTATTGTCCAGTTTCTTAGGTTTTATGGTAGGAGTATATTTTACAATAGCAGTGTTGATTGCAGGTTAACTTCCAAATTATATTTTATTGCATCTTATGCTACTGCAGCTATCTTTATCAAAGATATCAGTAGCAAAAGACATAAGCTGTGAAGTTTTTTTTAATTGCAACGTGACGAGGCAATGAATGAGTCATTAATATTATTGGAATAGGCTGCCCCACACTGGGGGTATGTCTATCATCTCGTCTCAGAAGAGTCTCGGAAGAGAGTAGAGTCCAGTTTCGAATGTTATTTAAAAATTCATCGCATCATTTCACTTTGCAATATAAACTAGCCATTAGGCGATCTATCCGTTTTATCAGGGGGTACCAGGATCACAGACTCACAGTTCCCGAACCGGTGGTAGGCACCAGTAGTATCAATGTTCTGAAAGCATTTTTTTTAAATCTATTCAGAAATAAAACAATTTTTTTTTTTTTTTTTTTTTTTACAGTAAATTCTAGAAGGTACAGCTTCCTGCGAAGACAGAATTTGCCATCCGTTCCGGAAAACCAGGGTAACATAGCATGATTAGGGTAAAAGGAATTTTTCTCCAGAAGCCGGTGTCGTCATTCGGCGAACGCTTGAATGGTCATTGTTGGTGGTCTCTGCTGATGCGCAGTTTTCATTCATACTTAACGTTTATTTATCTTTAATTTGGCACAGTATTTATGTTTTGAATTATGAGTAACAGACAACCAGATAATACTGTATTTTATTGTTATTTAATAATAAAATACAGTATTATCTGTTATCTGTCTAGATAATATAAGCACACTGCTGTTTTAAGTTTTAATTTCTGCAGTATTAAGGGCCTGTTTAACCACTTCCTGATAAGTGCTGGATAGGCCACTACGGACAGATAAAGTAAGGAGAATCTGTCAAAAAAGTTGTGGATAGCCTATCCGCCACTTATCAGGAAATGGTGAAACATAATAAAAATTGTTCTATAATTTCGCCAGTTTTTTATGCGTAGATCGTTAAAACTTAAAATTTTGTGCCCAAAGCTCACTTATCCACTAAGAACTTAGTCTATAGATTACTACGACATTGACATTGAGTTGGATTAAGAATAATTTGGACCAAGGACCAAGTTAGACCAATCAAAAATATGTATAGTAAATTCTAATGCATTTGTTCTCAATTCTATCATTTTCTTATGTAAGATTACTGGTCATATTATATTGGGCACTTATTGGTACAATAATTAATACTTATGGTAGCGTGATACACGCATAATTTGAATTTTACGATGAGTACCTATTATGCATTGTAATAAAAAATTATACCACCAATATAAAATATTGCTACTTGAATAACTATTATTATTATCTACTTAATAATAATGATTAATCAACATTGTTTTATAATCCCTCAATTAATTGTGTTAGTTCGATTCTAAAATTTCGATACTTGACCCACCGTTTCCGTGGTGTAGCGGTTATCACATCTGCCTAACACGCAGAAGGCCCCCGGTTCGATCCCGGGCGGAAACATACTTTTTTTCAATTTTAGATTTTTTAATGCTTTGCATAAATAATTATTTATTAGTAAAATTACAATAATATATTTGCTTATTATATTATAATATATTCGACGCCAGGTTACTCTGTACTCATAATTCATAAGTCATAGCTTATTTAACTAAACATAAAAAATAATAATATTATTAGCATTAATATTATAAGTTTTGGCTATTAATATAATAAGTAATAGCATATTATGTATATTTTTATATAAAAAAGGGGGCAAACGGTCGCCCGATGGAAAGCAACTACCGTCGCCCCATGGGCAACATTAGAGGAGCTGCAGCAGCAGGTGCGTTGCCGGATTGTCTTATAGTCGGTTCTCTCTCCTCATCTCTGATGCTGCAATGGGTCGGTCGCTGACCCGTCCTTGCACGTGCGTGCACACCCACAGGAGATCATGGATTGTCGCCTGGACATAAGGGTATTTAGCATATTGTTTTACTACTTTAAGAGTGGGTTGCACCAGTTTAACTATAACTTTAACCATAACAAAAAGTCAAATGACCCGTCAAATCCCTAGTAAAAGCCCATTATGGACGCCATATTTGACGATAACCTTAACTTTAACTTTAACTACGCTTCTGGTGCAATCCACCTTCACATTATTTTTTTAACTATGATCAATGTTCAGCCACAAAAAGTTTTCTATATATTGTAACAAAATATGATAAAGTAATAAATAACAATTAATATGATACATGATGATACTTATCTACTATTTAGGCATGACAAAACTTAATATTAAAAAAATAAAGATTATTATTATTATTATATTATTATTATTATTGCAAATAAATTATATCTTAATAATGTGCTAATTAAAATAATTAATCAGCTATTGTAAGTTCAATTAAATGAATAGCTGAACCTGCCTAAACGTTGCCTAGCAATTAACTAATTACAGGTCATAAGAACTAACGATATTATGTTAACACTATAAAACTCCACTATCGAACTGATATAATATATTATTATGTTTATAAACTAAGTAGGTACTAGATGTCCCGCGCAGCTTCGCCCGCGTAAATTAGGAATTTTACAGAAGCTGTACATTTTTCCGCAAAAAATAGCCTATGTTCCTTCAAGTGCTCTACTCTACATATTATTCTGTACCACATAATTTAAAAATTCATCCAGTAGTTCGTGAGAATAGCGTCTTCAAATAATTTTCTTCGTTTTTCCACATTTTCCTCTGTTTCTTTGCTCCTATTGGTCTTACAGTGATACTTTATAACCCTTAGCCTTCGTCGATAAATGGACTATCTAACAATAAAAGATTTCTTAATTAAATAATATGTTAAATACTCTACATTCTCTATAACTCATGACAGTGACATGTTGCCATGGTATCAGAGTTGTTTACGAGACTTCAATAAATTATTCTACTACCGGCGCCACACATAGCACAAATGTTTGAACACAGACTTTGTCACACATTTGAACACTTGTAACTATGTTGAACCTGCCAGACATGTTTCACAGAGTTTCACAATATACATTTTCACTTCACAGTTGTTGCAAGGACGTCAAACAAGATGGACGACTGATTTGACGTGACAACTGACAGCCAAGAATTTTTTTTTTCTTATTATGGCACTTCGGCTTTAGCCATGGCCAGTGTCGAGCATAATATATGGCAGGAAAACAATATTTTTTATTACAATTTTCAGCATCGTTTTCTATATTGTCAGGTCCAAAGTCTAGTCAAAGTTTAAGTAAATGTCATTACAGTCAGAAAGTCAAGGCAGTCGATTCAGTAAAGTGGTAGACGCTTTACTGAAACTTGATGGAATTTTGGAGGGAACACAAAATAGCACGTTTCTGGGTAGTTATTCCATTACACTAAATTTAGAAGTTCTAAATAGGATTTTAAAAAGAAGACAAATTAGAAGCTACTTATTCCACTTGTCCTAATTTAGTAACTAAATCAGTTGCACAGATTAAAAATCAGTTGTGACGACGCGGCGATTTTGGCCAGACGTTTTCATAATGGCTCCAGTTCTGTCAAACCAACAAAAAATCAAAATAAATAAAAGGCGAAAAAGATGGTTGAAAGAATTTTTGCTCCACGAAAAATTATGAATCATGAACTTTCTGAACTACTTGGAACCAGCAGACTTTAGAAATTAATTATGAATGGATTCCAGATCGTATAACATAAAATATATTGACTTTAATACAATAAAAGGTTGAAACCATCTGGCAACACTGATTTAGTCAGTTAGAAGTTAGAACTTAGAAGCCACATTTTTGCCGATTTAGTACACTAATTAGGATCCTAGCTTTCTAAATGTTATTCCACTTCACTAAATTTAGTGACTAAATCATTTAGATTTCTAAATTTAGTGTAATGGAATAAATACTTAATGCATCACTTTCCCACACGTCTTGTGCACGATAACGAATATCTTAATGGATAATATTCTACTGCCACGGCCGCATATTATGCGTAGTGCTTCGCGCTAAAACCGATTCTGTTGGACGATCTTCTTGTATCGTCCAATAGTAGGTATCGTCTCATAGCACGAAGCTTCAGACGATAGACGCAGGTGCGGCCGGGCCCTTAGCCCTACCAATATTACACATTAAAACCCAATTAACACAATTTTAGGAAAATAATTATACAAAAACACAACATCACTCTTTCACATTCCCGGCAAAATACTTCGATCAACCACAGACTACATGACATGTAGTCTGTGGTTGTATATATTGTATTATCTATGGACTACACAGAAGTGTCAAGTGAACTTTGCGCTATGTGTAGCAGGTAAGCAAACATTTGAACATAGATCTTTGAGCTCTTTGATGTGCGCCAAAAAACCGACATCGAATGGCAAAGTGCAAATGTTTGTACAAAGCTGTGAACAAAGTCTCAAAGTCCCGTGCTACACATGTGTACAAACAAGTGTTCAAATAAGTGTTCAAATGTTTGTGCTATGTGTGGCGCCGGCCTACGAATAAAGATACATAAACTAACATTGCGTTTTCAATATACAATAAGATAGATTATTGCTAGAGTCAATTTACTTTCTCACTTTTTGCCATCAGATTCTGGTAGACCTATTATTATACCTAGCAAGACATTTTTAAACATCGAAAAGTTCGGGAACTAGCCCGGCGCCCGGCGAGAAGAAACGGCACGTAATGAACTCGCAATAATTTATTTCTTGCATTGACTTATTATACATATTACATAATGTTATACGGAAACAACTACCTACCTAGATTGACGTACTATTGACATTTACTAATAATCAGTAAAAGGTGTATAATTATAATGTTATCACTTATCACGTCTTATCGTTACTAAAATAACAATCATATCAATCATAACTCGTGGTAGTGAAAGTTCACATTTTGAGGATCACTTTCCAAAGCCGAAGGTACAGGTCCTGAGGGCATTATACTACGATCTATAGATCACTGGGGGAGTTTGTTGACTCGTCGTGAGGTTTTTAAACTCCTAAATTATTGTGGAATGTTTTTGTTCATAATGTTATAAATAGATTATTAAGGTCGAAATAATATTTCTTTATACAAGTTGTTACAAAACTAAGTGATAATAAAATGAGCACCACATTAGGCGAATTTAGAAAATTGAAATACGCACCAAATCACAAAAGAAAATAATTAATGGCTTGATGACTTCTTCAGAAATATTTTATCAGAAAAGGGCACATTCATAAGAAAAGGTTCGTCATTCCTGTTTTAGGGTGTGTAATGTGTATTGCATTCCTTATACTGAGTTCACTGTAAAATTAGCAGCGCTGTAAAAGCATTTTTTCGTAATTTTTTGGGCAAATTCATGACGCTGGCGCGCTTGCCCATACAAAATATTTGCTCTTTCAGCCTTGCTACTTTCAAAGAGAACTCTTTACAAGGGACACTAATACATAATATTACCTGTACATACCCTAAAGTAGTAAACTTAGTTTTGTTACACCCTGTATAGTGTATATCTTTTCTTTTTCGAATTAATTGGGAAATTCTTACCAATTTTGTATACTTTTATACTAATAATTAAGTATTACTACAGTAGGTATAAAACAGGTAAGAATAATGTAATATTTTAAAAATACCTAATTACTCCTTTACATTTTATAATTACAAAAATAATTTTCAATCTATAACTCAAGAAGCATTGAACATTTTCATCTCAATTTTTTGCTTAAAATAGGTACCCAAAAAACGTCCAAGCGCGCATTCCTAATGACAATAATAGGAGCTTTTTCTATTAGACCTTTTTTCCCAAAGTGAAATGCTGGAGGCATTGCACTGTGAACAGGCTCCGGCGCCAGTGGATTCCACTGTCGCTTTCCGAGCTTTCGAGCTTTCTTCCGCCTAGCCTTGGATGTTTGGGACAGGGGACATGTAGAGTCGTGGTACTGTACATACAACATGACTGGTGAGTCATTACCGATACTTATGGAGAGTACTCTGTACTCGATTCTCATTATAATTATGTAATAAAATTAGGTTCTTAATATTTTTCCGAATTTCCCAAAAATAAATGAATCATGGATACTAACTAAGTAAATTACGCGGCTAGGCAAGTAGGCATACTATGCGGCCGGTTGCGTTTCCACCAAAGCTGAGCGGAGCTGTGCAGTTGCGAGGAATGTGTTTTTGAGAACCAATAGCATCGCCGCGCTGAGCGATGTCATGGCAAAGTCATGTCCATGAAGCGATCCTATTGGTTCTCAAACACATTCCTCGCAACACAGATCCACTCAGCTTTGGTGGAAACGCAGCCTTAGACTGGTAAAATAGGGTAAAATCTAGAAGTTATTACGTAGGGGCTGGTTCTGGGCTCAGTACCTACTACTACCAACCTATATGACGTGTTATTTACGTTATGTTTTGTTTTTCTAACTAACCCCAATAATGTATGTAATTACTAACCAATGGACCACTATAGTTGTCTGCAATAAAGAGATTTGATTTGATTTGATATATCCCAACAGCAACGCGGAATGAACCACTTATTGCGTGTTTGAAATTCTTATCGTGCAAGCGCCTCCATAGGTGCCACTGTTCCTCCCGAAGTGAATGAACTAAATGAGCGAGATGCTCCAAACTAGTACTTTCACCGGGGTGAAGGCCCTACGAGGCCCTTGGCCCTGCGGCCGATGCACTTATCTGCACCGTGACCGATAGAAAAAATACAGGACACTGCGTTACGGAAAAGAAAAATTTTCCCTCGAGGAAGCGAACTCGTTCGAGAAAATCGTAAAATATTGAGGAAAATTTGTTTTTATTGGGTCGCAATTATATTATTAGATATCATGTTGTTGAGGTCGTTACTATGCTGTTAATATAATTTTAATGAAACAATAGGCTGAATATCTTGTTGGCTTTCGGTAGCTACTAATAAGTTAGTATAATTAGGAACTTTATTACTATTATTAAAATCAAGTTTAAGACAATTAGATACCACCGATGCGACGGTTTGTTGAAATCAAACATTGTTATAGGTAATATTTTTGTCAATTTATTCATTTTCTATGGTTGCATGTACTTGCACATTAAAGGGTTTACCCCTTAAATTTAAGGTTATAAATACGGTAAATAATTATTAAATAAAATACCTTCGTGAGAAGATGCACGTAGCTCGTTCAACTTTCTTCTGAACCTATAATAGTATGATATTTACTGATCAATTAACATAATAATTAATATTTTGTAGCTCATAGAGATTGAGTCAATTTTTTTAAATCTTTTAAAATTTTTAATTTGTTTCGGAACTTATAACTTCAACTTAAAAATTAAGACCTCATTATAAAAGACCAACTCACCTAAATTTGTTTATATGATTCGTCACGACCAATAAAATTATTGTACTACGTTTTGCTTTTAGTCTTAGAAGCTTCTTTTGGCTCTGACTTTGATGGCCAGGAAACGATGGCCATGAACAAACTTACCCCAAACAAACACTAACATCCATACTAATATTATAAATGCGAAAGTGTGTCTGTCTCTCTGTCTGTCTGTCTCTGTCTGTTACCTCTTCACGCTCAAACCGCTGAACCGATTTTGCATGGAGACATTTTGAGTCCCGGGAAAGGACATAGGATACTTTTTATAGTTTTTATCCTAAAAACTATAAAAAATGTACGGTTCCCGCGCGATAAACGAATTTTGGCGCAACGGAGTTGCGGGCGACATCTAGTTTTAAAATAAACTTTTAACACAACAAGAGAACAGTAAAGTTGTTTTAGCTTTAGTTTTCTTTTACTATGTAGGATCTCGACTTTCGTGGGAACGTTCTCAACGTAACGCAATAAAGAGTTATTGCGAAGATTGATTCCTATTAAGTCTTATAAGCCCCATAAGGTGGTTGGATTTCATGTGACACTTTCCCGGCACAGTATTTACCCTACTCCCGGTTTTAGAGGTTTTGTTTGACATAAGTTTGTCTAATAGCACCAATATACAGGCTTCGGCTTAGTTTGGGCTCCAAGTCTCCCACAAATTACTGCATTGTAATTTTTGGGAGAAAATAAATAAATTATTATTATTAAATTATTATAATATTAAGTATTCACAGCGTTATTTTATTGAATAAGATTTTATTGTAAGAGCGCTTACAGACCAACGGTACGTCAAAAAAAATTGGTGAAAAAAATTCCAGCGACTGCTGACAAGTGCCGTTCGTCTCTCTATAAGAAGCCTTATTATAAGCGCTTGCGAATAGATATTAAGCTCCTGTCAAAACTTCTCAAATGGGGCAAACCTTTATTAGGCGTCTCCCAGACAGACGCGGGCAGCGGTGGCGGTCGCGGCTGCGGTCAGTTGTTTGTACTGCCACCGCCACCGCGTGTGCCTGTGTCGTTCCTAGAACTTTCAAGTCATCCAACTGACCGCCACCGCCACCGCCACCGCTGCCCGCGTCTGTCTGGGAGACGCCATACAAGTTACATTTCCAGCTGAAAGGCGACAAGCCCGTAGCGTCAGCCGAGACTCTACTCGACTCTACCTCACTTGATTACTATTTACTATCATAAGACTTGATGAATATTTTAAATAAACAGATTTATCATTATTTATTATTACTATTTTACCTAAAAGTAACTACCCTCTTTGATAATAGGTAGGAATTAGGAACAATATTACTATTATTATGAATCAATTATTATTATGTAATGCAACTAAGTCGACGCCAATAGATTGCTTAACTTAATTCAGATTTATTTTAAGCGACATTAAATGTAAATGTATTCTAAAGATATTCAAATGAAATTAAATTGAAATTAAAATGAAGCTGGGTGAAGCTATTCCCCTAGTTTTGTTCTATCACTAGATTTCCCTCCGGACTATAGGTTTCTTGTGATGACCGTCTTGAGAGTTGAGAATGACTTTGACGACACCGATAAATAATATACCTAATTAGATTTAGGATCCTGTCCTAGATCAGTGTTATTCAACCTGGGGGTCGCGACCAGGTCCAGTACCAGGCCGCCAGAGGTCGAGAGAACTATTTTTAGTAAAAAAACAATAAAGATAAAAAAATAGGAGAAATTTTAACAAAAAAAATATAATATTTTACTTATACATACTGTAGGTATACATGACACGAAAGCAAAGGATGAGGGGTCGCGAAATGTTTTTTCGTATCGTGGGTCGCATCATGAAAAAGGTTGAAATACACTGGCTACTTGATACATTGGCAATAGACAAAGACTAGTGAATAACAATTTTTAATTACCTAGGTAGGTAGAGAAAAGTGGATGCTTAAAATCTGGTATTAGTTATTGTCATTGATTATAAGTTATACTTATACAGTGAAACCTGGTTAAGCGAGACCTGGCCAAATGAGAAACCTCTATTATTGACTGTTGCAATGAAGACCCGACTCCCGGCACAATTTTATTAAATTGCCTCTGTTATGAGTGATTTTAAGAAACTGTTTATACGAGATTTGAATAAGGCTTTTTCGATATTTAACTCTATAATTGAGACTCTGTAGCTCATTAACTTCTTTAAGTGGGACAAATTATGATAAATTGTAACAATTTAAAAAAACTATTTGTTGTAGCTTTTTTGTCAGTACTATCTCAGTTTTAGACCTGAACCTTTAGAAAACAAGGGAAAAAAGAAGGTCCAAACGTACCTAGATATAAAACGTTATCAGTATCTGAAAAATTAGACTTCTATCAGATTATGATTGTGGAAAGTCGCATGATAAACTGTGTATAGAATTATTAAGAACAACGAGGAAATTCGGTTTTAGTGTATTGGAGGAAAAGGAAAACTGTGAGTGCCGGCCTCTGTAAATGAAACACCCATAATTTTAAACCTGCTTAATATTGGATAACTGGATTATTGGGAGCCCTTAATAATTGTTACAAAAGTCTTGGCCCCTTGAGATCCCAATTAACCAGGTTTCACTGTAATTTAATCCAACTAAACCATACAATCAAAAATAAACCGTATGTAGAGTTTATAAAAAACTAGCTGTCCCGGCAAACGTTGTTTTGCCATTTAAAGTATATTTTCTACATCATCAGTTGATACATGTTTACCCCCTCTTTTGTCCCCTAAGAGGGTGTGGGGGGGGGAAGGTCATACACCAGATGTTAAGTTGAAAAACACAGTTAATACCTAATATGAAGTAAGTCCACTAAAGAAAAAAGTTGTATACAAAATCTGACCCCTCTTTGGTCCCCAGAGAGGGTTGAGAGGGGAGAAGGGGGGGGAGGATTTTCATACACCAGATGTTGAGTTGGAAGAAGACAAATATAATATATCTGTGAAAACCGTATGCAAATCTGTGAAAACCGTATGCAAATCGGATCAGTAGTTTTCGTGTTAAAGAAAAAAGTTTGATACAAAATCTGACCCCCTCTTTTGTCCCCTTAGAGGGGTGGGGGGAAAAAATGTTATACACCAGATGTTAAGTTGGAAGAAGATAAATATATCTGCGAAAACCACATTCAAATCGGATCAGTATTTTTCGTGTGATGCTGGAACAAACATACAGACAGACAGAAAGAGTGACAGACAGACAGACAGACAAAAAACTAACCACATTTTTGGCTTCTATAGCGATGTAGTGACAAAGGTGTAATTTCGGGTGTTATTTCATATCTTTTATGTACAGAATTTTCATTTCTACAACAGAATATTGTCTTCCTCCCGCACGCGCTTTGGTGACGCCCACTATCGTAATATTTTAATTTCGCCATAATTTCAAAACCAAACGTCCAATTTTAATCATTCAAAGACCAAATATCATCTACATAAGCTGTACTTAGTGATAAAATCATTTATTTTGATAAGGATTAATAGCGTGAGTAAAATATATCCGCTTAAATGTAGTCCAAAAAAAATTCTGGATTTTTAAATAAATAAATGGTTATTGTGCCTCACTCGACATAGATAGGTATAGTGTGTCGCGGACTTTTTTGTAGATATTTATAAGATCTACAATTTCTTAGTACATTTTATTGTTCTATCTTTTATAGTTTAGGCAGCGTACGCAAAATAAGTAACTTTTTTAGCTGATTTTTTACACCTTGCGTCCGAAAAACTCAAATATCTTACGGAACCCTACTTTTTTCCAAAATAAAATGTAGCCTATGTTCAGCAAAAATATTGTAAGATTCCAATAGCAAAATAATTTTTCAAATCGGTCCAGTAGTTTCGGAGCCTATTCGACTCAAACAAACAAACAAACAAACAAACAAATCTTTCCTCTTTATAATAGTAGTGTAGATAAAATAATGAGATATTATACGTAATAGTTACGATTTACGATGAATTAATATTTTAATCCGTCGATCGTGGAGTTCTTGGAAATCTATTGTCTATCTATTGTAATCGCGGCCCACTTGGGCCGTTCGGGGGTTAAGGGTTTGCTTTTACGTATCTAATTTTTAGTGTTTTTCTGGCATTTGCTTATAAGTATGTACCTAAGTAGGTACCTCAAATGTGTAAGTACCTCAAATCTTTGAAGTTATTATTTAAAATCAATTTACACAAAAGTAAAAATAATAGGGACTCGTTTTTGCTCCTTGGATACGGAATTTTGGGTAAGTAACCTAAAATGATAATAAACCACAATCATAGTGTAATTTGATGTAAACATGCTTTTTTTTCAATATTCTCTTCATGAAAAGACTACGTGCAGGTCATCATACACCAAAATCCGCATTTACATTCTATTCTGCTCCAGCGCATACCCCCCTTCCCCCCCTCCCGTGCCGGCGACGCAGCCATACTTTCACTTTTCATTGTAGGGCAAACTCGTTAATGTACAACGGATGCTTCTAATTTAAAATGCCAAACGAAAATCATTCTAAAGCCCGAGCTGTAGCGTCCACCTTTCGTTTCCAAAAGTCACCGCTTTGGAACTCTGTCAAACTAAGTGGTGTAGTTGAAGAATGACCGAAAGGATACAAAATCTGTATAGGACTATGAACCTTAACATGTGCATCGTGAGGTTGGATTTGAACAGCAACGATGTGGAGTTGTGCCCTTAGGACATAAACGAAGAGGCTTTGGTTGTTCCGCTAAGAGAGATTCGGAGCCTTATGACGGACCGCGCTTGATGTTATGAAATCGAAGTAGTTTGAACCTTTGTGAATTATTTTTGTGGTCGTCGTCGAAGTCGCGATGCGAAATTATCCGAAACAATAGATTTGATTCGTAAACATCAAACAATAGATTTGATTCGTTACACAAAACTCAAAAGGAATTTTTTAGGATAATTATTATGATTGTTGTGCCTTCTTAATCTCATAAGATTTTGTTATAAGCAAACTATTTATAGGTACATTTTAATTTGAAGCACAGGACAAAGCAAATCTTTTTTGTGAATCCTTAATAGAATAATTAAAGGAATGTAAATGAATACTAGAGTAGGCAGCATTCGGTGTTAAATACTTGACTTTTGAGTAGGTAGGTACTGAAAAGTCATGTACTTATACATAATAGCAATTAATGATGGCAGATACGAGTAAGTAAAATACTGGTAAATGAATTCACAAATCAACAAAATTTTTTTTGGACTCGTTGGGAACTAAATGTGAATTAATGTAGACTTTTTTCATGTAATTTATAGGTGCAGTTTACCGGAATGGCCTGAATTAGGTCATCTTAATAATAAAGCATTTTCAGGACCTCAAAACTTTAATCCTGTTGACTTACGGCCGTTCCCAATATTTGATCTATCTCTTACTTGAGATAGGAATAGCTCACATTAGACATTAGCTCCATATATTTTATGTCAATTCTATGTCAGCTGCGATCGGTTGTACGTCAAACTAGAGATAGATTGAATATAGGGAACGGCCATTAAAATCACTAATCTTTTAATCCGAAGCATTGTGTATAATATTATGGACTCCTTTTTATAATAATGTCTTATACATCTTACTACTTACTTATTGTAGGGATGTAGGTAAGTACGAACTATCAAGGTATCAAAAAAGGGTAGACAAAATCGCCATAAAAGGACATATAGATAGTATCAAAATACGAACATGAATACATATTGTTTAAAAAAATCTAGACATGTGATAAAGTTTACGACTCATGAGAACCACTTTCCCTTGGAAATTTGCATAAAAGTGTAGATTTCCTTAGTACTTTCAGTTTCGAGGCGTATGTGCCATTTTGTGAAGAAAACGATGACCTACTTACTGGTGATTCAGATGAAATCCGTTATAAGGATCCTTGTATGACACCGATCGATCGCATTGGAAATGGTATTGTTCGAAAATTCTCCGAAACATGTTTCATGGGAGACGATGATTAAGTTTGGATTTGCTGAATATTTTCATGCAGGTACCATGAAATAGGGAATGGAAAAGACTTTGGACTAAAAAGTTAAATTGAATCATCAAAAATTGTAAAGAATTTTAGGCAATTTTAATGCTTGGTATACTTAGATAATGCTCTAAGTTGGTATAAGATCGTGGTATGTTATGTATAAGTATAATGGTGTAAGTTAACAAAAGAACAGCATTAATGTATAACAATACCAAGGACTTACCTATGTAGTTCCTTCTTTTTTCGGCTATATTCATTTCGCCCATATTGTTAGTGCCAAAAATTAATTGCATCTTAAATCTTAAAACCATCCTTACGAATTTTTATAGCTAGTTTGGAGTTATATAGCTGAAAACATCATTTCCTTCTTTAATAAACAAACAATAGCAAAGTAGGTCAAAGAATATGAATAATTTTCTGCAATAAGTATTACGCATCGGTGTGACAGAGTCTGGTTATTCGCGGATGGCTACCGGATCCCGGACACCACTTTCCCCGAAACAAATCCGTGAGATCATCGGGCGGTGAAGCTTCCAGGATATGAAATTTAATCGTTTTAATGTCACTTTTACTTTTAACGGTCGTACCCGGTAAGTCAACTCAACATATTGTAGAGCCTTCTAAACATCAATAGTTAGTAATTGTTGTAAGTAATCAATTTTTCATTTTTCATCAATGTCCATGTAAACATTATTATTACCGAACCTACTTAGTTTATTATTACCGAATGGCGAATAAAATATATTTTACACTTTGAATGCTATACAAGGTGGAATATCTGCTTGTCGTTGTCTGGCATATTGGAAAGTCACTGGACAGACTTGCATCTTGGAGATTTAATTGGTCTTTGTAAATATCTTTATCAGTAAGGGGTTGTATGTTTATAAGGTCCTCTGTATCCTTTTACTATGATTTTCTAGCGGTAGCTTTGGCTAAGATCCTTAGCGTAACCTTAACAAGGACCGTATCAGGAATACATCTAACGTCAGTAATTTATCGTGGCAACTTACTATGGCCAATACTACAACCTAATGTTTACGCGATAAAAATCTAGAACGCGAATAAAAAGAGAAATCGCTTATTAATCTGTCGTTTGTTATGGGACTAACAGCTGTGTAAAATTCTCAGATATATTTCCGGTTAATTAGCAATTATTCAATTAACATGGTTTAGTGTAAAGGGGGTTGCCAGAACAATTGTGGTTATATAAGCAGATCGAATGTCGGTCAAGCGGTGGCGTAATGGAGAAAGGTTGCATAACCTGCAGCTTAGAACACGAGATGAGACTTGCGCCATACCGCTGAGTACGCAACCTCAGAGGAACCAGAGGTTTTTTTTTTTTTTTTTTTTTATTTACAATTTGGGGCCATCTATGGGCTAACAGCCCATATCCTTTTTTTGCCATCTTTATTTAGTTTATTCGCACCAAGGATAATTTATTATTTACAATATATTGTGATTGTTGTCCATCACGCCATGGACCTTTTTTTTTTTTTTTTTATATATAATATATAAATATATAGTATATAAAAATTATAAAATATAAATTAAATACTAGAATAGAATATAATATATTATACACATATTATATGTAATAAAAATACATATTTTCCTATCTTTTATATATTTTATACTAATTATGAAGTGAATGTTTTGAACGGTGTGGTCCCAGTGTCCTGGCGGCCAGTAGATCCGACATTTTTAGATTTCCTTAGATAATATTATGCTGCTCCACCCTTTGCCTTTAGATGTTGTGACATTGGCTTGGTGGAGAGGGGTCACTCAAGCTGGGTGGAGTTTTTAGGGTGTTAAAAAGATATCGTTCTGTGTCGAATCTACCAGATGCCAGCAAGTGGGATCGCCAGGACCGTGTCCCTCCTAATGTTGCAATATGTGAAACGCCAGGAAAGGACGAGGGTCTGTCGATCCCGCTGACTAGTCCGGGATCCACACTTGGGTTTAAACAGTTTAATTATTATTTATATTATTTTATTATTATTATTATTTTGCCGAACCCTGGGGATCATAATTCACGACCTGCTATGTGATTTATGACTTGATCGTTCCTGTCTTTTATTGCCATTTTTAAGTTGTAATCTTTTATTTGTTCAGTTGACACCTCCGTGGATCTTTTAATGAAGCTGGCCACAGCGTCTCCATCAGTGTCAGTGTAGTAGACACAGGTGTTAGTGTGCCGGGATATGGCTACAACTGCATGAGGAACGCTGTCATGGATTGCCAGCTTACGGGATTTGGTCTGTATGATTATCACCGAAGGACTTGTTAGTCCCTGAGCTTCATGGATTGTAAGGACGCGAGAGTCCGTTCCCGATCCATAGCCTGCATTAGTGAGGGCTGCTTTCTCCTCCTGTGTGTGGACAAGATACAGGGTATTTAGATCGGTTTTAGGTATTCTCGCTCCTTTATACTTCATTAGCTTTAGAGACCGCACAATTTCCTTCGATGAATAGATGTTATTATAGACCATACTTAGGGCGTATGCCACATCCATAGGGCTCCTGTGTGTGCAAGACAACTCCTGGGTGATGCTGGTTACCAGGTTTGGACGAGAGTAATTTAGTTTAAAGAGGTTTTCACGCTCTATAAATGGAAGTTGGTTAATATCTCCAATGAGGATGACGTCTTCGGCGCCTGTTAACTGAATCGCCATGACGATTGAGCCGAAATGGTTCATGAGAGCCTCGTCAACTGTTAACCTTTTGTAGGCTCCTTTTGTCCCATTTACCAGCAAAGAGGCCATGGTACGAACATTATCTTTAACTTTGTTACCAGTTCGTAGCGTTAGCCTTTGCTTTAGATCTTCGGCTGCTTCGATCGTAGTTGTTATTATAACGTCCGTTTCCTCATTGAAGTTATTAATGATCCAAGTTGTCTTCCCACATCCAGGAACTCCATTGACCCACGAGTAGTTGATGGGTTTCGCGAATATATCCCAGTCCATGCTGGATTCAGGGTCCCCAGATAAGACTTCTGCCATTTCTAGTATCCTGTCTTCCAACATTATTCTGGTACACTCCGCTATTACCACTATTGGATCCTCAGATGTTGTAATATATTTGAGTTTTCCCGTGCGTTTTGACTCATCATCGTCCAGAGTCACGAACCCGCAGTCGGCACTTAATGCCGCCATATACTTCCCTGTCATCGTCCCGGCAATTATTGTGGAGGTGAGATTGTCGTATATGGCAGCTTTTGCATCCTCGAGTCTCACATCTAACAGCTTTTGATTTTTTTGCTGATAGGCCTGCATGATCTTATTGCAGGTCAAGAGCTTTATGGTCTTATTTGCTCTTATTATCGCCTGGAACTCGAGGAAGGCGTTTATTATATGATCTTCGGGGCTCTGGACAATTCTGAGTTTCGGCGGTAACACTTGTCCGAAATCGGCCCTACATCTTTTGTTTTTGTTTGCTGGTTTTTGTGTGGATGGTTCCCTCAAGAAAGCCTCCATTGCTGCAGCCTGCCGGTTTGTTTGTGATGAAGCCTTGATCTGAGGAGGGGTATTATTGTCCTTGATCATATCTGCTTGATTGTCTTCACCTTGGCTGTTTGGCTGCATTAGGTTTTTTTCACAATAAAGTACTTTCTTGATGGAGCCCACAAACTCCTTTATTGTGGCCATTGAGTTTTTAGACTTCATAATTTTGTTCTTATTCCTCTCTTTCTCATCCTCTTTTTTGTTTTCTCGTGATGCTTGGAGTCGTTCGCTTGCGGAGGATGAGCTCGCCTCGTTATTGGATTGGGACGCTGCTGGCTGATCGTTACGATTCTCTTTGAGGAAGCTTAGGTCTTCCCCCCTGTTCTCATAGACGATTACCTCATGGTGTTCTGAGGCTTTTACTATTCCATAGTAGTTTGCAGCCCTACGTTTGTCCTGTCCCAATGACATGGCGTCTACGCTGATTATGCGTGGGGTGGTACTATGTCTTGACCCCATTACTCCCAACTCCTTCAAAGACGAACATGCCCGTTCAAAGGCTGTTTGCGCGTCCCATTCGAATACTATTATCGTTTTCGTGCCCGATTGCAGTATTCTGCAGGGTTCGCCAGCGAAGGTAGATGTTGGGAGAGCTAAATATTTGCTCATTTTCATGTTCGTCTTTGATGTACTCCCGTTTAGGATTGCTGCTAGTCCCGGTGAGATGTTAACGTGTTTGGGAGTGTTGAAACGACTGTATGCTATACCTAACGTTTCTGTTGAGTTGGACATAAAGAGAGGGATTGGTCTTAATTTAATTTTCGGTTCCCCGTTTTGCCCGTGGGCTAGTAATTTTTGGGTTTGTATTAGGGTCGGTTCTGCTACATTTGTGGTTGACACTGCCTGTGATTGTGTTGGCGAGTGTATTTCCCCTAGTATATGGGTTGATGCGTAGTGTGTCTGTGTGGCCGTTTGGATTTGTACTCGTGTGCGTTGTGTTTGATTTAGCGTGTGTTGTGTTGATGTATGTGTTAGTTCGCGCCTTGGTGTATGATTTGATTTGTTGTAGGATGTGTATAACGTAGAACCATTTGCTGCAGCTGCACTGGAGACGACTTTGCTAATGAATACCATCAGCGGTTCTCTGGTGGCTTTTTCTTCCATGATGGTAGGGAGTGTTGCCTGACTTAGCTCCATTTCTAGTTGTATTTCTAAGTCAGATCTGTAACTACCAAACCTTGGGCATTCAATTAGCAGGTGGAATATTGTCTCCTCCTTTGCGGGGTCACAAATGCAGGAGGGACTGTCTTTAAGGTGGAAACGATATAGGTATGCTGCGAATCCTCCATGACCGGTCATAGCTTGCACGTGTGTAGGCGTTAGTGTAACGTGCTTTAGTATTTCCCACGCCTTTTGAACAGTGGGGAGAAAAACTTTTGTGACCGATCCTGTTGAGGAGGATTGGTACCTTTCCTGCCACTTAGCTGTCGTTCCCTCCCTTATTTTCCTCCGTATATAGGACATGGGCACTCTGTTGTAATCTGAGGCCGTGTTTATGGTAAGTGCAGCTTTTTTTGCCAGTTCATCGGCTCTTTCATTTCCTGGGGTACCCACGTGGGCTTTTAGCCAGAATAGCCGCACTTTTCTGCCTTCCTCTGTTATGGCTTTTAGGTCTTTCTTCATTTCGATCGCTAGTGGGTGAGTCACCAAAGGGTTTCTCAGCATGTTTAGTGATGATCTGGAGTCGCTCATGATGTTGATTAAGCTTTCCTTTGATGTCCTTGCCGCTTGGATCGCTCTAAAGAGCGCATAGATCTCAGATTGGAAGACCGTATTGTGCGGTTCTAGGCGGAAAGTGGAGTGTCTGGTTTCCTGGCCGTTATGCCACCACGTTAGAGCAGCTCCGGTTTTCCCCTCTATTTTACTCCCATCCGTATATATTTGGGGACCGGCTATTTGGTGTTCCTCGGTGGGGTTTTGGCTAACGTCTTCCAGGCATTCGTACTCAGTTATCATGAGTTGCGATGGATGTGGGTTTTGAAGTGGTCCCACTTTAGCTTCCACTTCCCTATTTGATGGTAGGTAGTCCTTTGAGTACCCTTTTTTTATTTTAAATAGGGTTGCCGCTTCCTGAATTCTCAGGTCTAGGGGCAGCAGGCCAGATAAGATTAGTGCCGATGTTAGAGAAACCGTGCGGTACGACTTACAGATTTTTTGGGCGAAACCCCTTTGCAGTGCATTAAGTTGTTTTTTAATATACAACTTTTCTGTCGCAGGGGCCCACGCACATGCTGCGTAAAGCACGATTGGTTCGATCACCGACACATATATGGTCCTGATTATCTCCTTGTTTAGACCCCAATTTATCTTCGCTGCACACGCCAGCTGTTTGTATATGTCAGCTGCTTTCCTGCAAGTTTTGGATACGTGTGCATTGAAGGTCATTTTGTTGTCTATAGTTAGGCCCAGTAGCTTGATCTCATTTACTAGTTGGATCCTTACATCAGCCATGTGGATGACGGGGGTGTCATATTTACGTTTATTTGTTATTAACATCGCGTTTGTCTTTTGCGGTGCGAAACGAAGTTTGTTTTCGAACCCCCATTCCGAAACCATTGCTAAGATGTTATTAGCTATTTGTTCAATGGTTTGACCGTTATAACCTGAGATAACCAGCACCACATCATCCGCAAAGGCCTGGACATGTATGCCCATACTTGCTAGCCTTTGTAACAGCGAGTCGAGTATGAGATTCCAGAACGTTGGGCCTGCTATTGAACCCTGTACACAGCCTTTCGTTGTCTCTCTCTCGCTCGCTGCTCCAAGGAACCAGAGGTTTGGACCTACGCTGGTGAAATATGGTTATTATTTTGTATAATATGAGCTAATGAGGAAAGAAGCCTGCTAATGTGTTCATCCTTGAATTTATAGTTCTTTTTTGGGATTTTTAACGACATAAGATGTGACATAAGATGATAAGATGGGTTTTAGAAAAAGTTATTCAGTAAGCTTGTAATAACAAGAAATAGTAATTCAATATTATTGTTTTCTTTTAATTTGCATAAAGTGAAAGTAAAACGAAAAGAACACAGAAGCAGAGGCTTAGTTTCAGTTAATAAAAAAATCACGTACTGCTTTATGATAAGCACTTGCCGTGCGTGCATTATCTTGAATGGATCTTAAGAAATTCTGGAAAAATTCTGATATGACCAGTCTTGGAAATAGTTTTGTAATGCAGAGAGGTTTTTATCAATGGAAAAAAATGCTGCATTGTCTTTCAATGACAACCAAACAGGCTACCGTTGACTATTCTTGTAAATAATCATCACATTTCCGAGATTTCCATATTGTTCCAGTTGTGACGTTACAGAAGTTGTCTCTCGGAGGGCGATTAGTTTTCATTTAATACCTATGACTTGATCTATAGGCAATTTCAGCGTCAAAGAGGGGATGAATGTAGGTTGCCGTCGTCGCTTCGTCCCCACTTCTGCGGGCATTTCCCACCACCACCGAACCGGTCTGTAGGTACTGGTTCTGTTTGCAGATTTTAATGCGGTTTCGGAAGTAATTGACTGTGACATCGCCAGGTGACACTTTTAGTATTATTTACGTGAGAAATAATGAAGTAGGTGTTAATTGTTCTGGTTTGATGGTCATTGTGTAATTTGGTCAATATCAAGTATGATCTATAAATTAATTTAGTACTTGTTAAATAGTGGTTTGAATTTATGCTTACTCCCTTCTAGGCTAGCATCAACACACCAATACCTTCTTTGAAAAAAAATGAATCTATTACGTCCTATATTCTATGGTTTTTGTGACCTTGACATAGGTACTAAATATTTCCTAAAAATGTACCAAGGTCAATGGTCCCAAGCTACCTGATGACAAGACGTGACAAAGTAACACAACTATTATGTGGTAAATGAAATAATAACACACATAATATTATGCACCGGATGTAACAGTACCTACCTATCCACACATTTTACCCATCGTTGGCGAAATTAGAACTAACACCAAGTACCAATTAAAAATACCAGCTGCCTAGCCACATGGACATTCGAAATAATTAGAAACATGTGTGGGCCTAGAAGACATGATCCCACCAAAATGTAGATAATTTGAGTACTTATTTTTCGTCATAAGTATTATAATTGTGCCTAGTTCCCCCAGATACCCCAAATTTAAGGCTACCACCGCTCCTGGAAATAATGACTGTTTTAACCCGGCCGCACATTGCCCGAATTCTGATCAGAAACAGTTGAATTCCGCCGGACCGCCACCCCACACATTATCCGAAATATCCTTCCGGCGAGTTCTAGCTCACTCGGCTCAGTACAAAATGTAAGAGACAGCGCGGACGTTCAACTGTTTCTGATCAGAATTACTGTCGTACAATGTGCGGCCAGGCTTAAGGGCCCGGGTTACCCTCGAAATTTTCATACATTCTTAATACCAAAATCATTTTCTCATGCGAAAATATTTAACATGTTTGAGTTATTTTTCAGCTTAAGATAGTAATTACCTAGGGTCCTGAACAAATTTTTTTTACAAAATATTTAAATACAAAAAAAAAAAAATTTGTGTTTAAAAATTTTTTTGTAAATTTACTACTAAATATTTAAACACCAAAAAATAGACAAAAACACTAAAAAATATATAAATAAATAGTAAATAATAATAAATAATAAAAAATATTTTTTAAAGTTTAAATATTTTGTAGTAAATTTACTATTTATTTATATATTTTTTAGTGTTTTTGTCTATTTTTTGGTATTTAAATATTTAGTAGTAAATTTACTAAAAAATATTTAAACACAAAAATTTTTTTTTAGTATTTAAATATTTTGTAAAAAAAATTTGTTCAGGACCCTAGGTAATTACTATCTTAAGCTGAAAAATAACTCAAACATGTTAAATATTTTCGTATGAGAAAATGATTTTGGTATTAAGAATGTATGAAAATTTCGAGGGTAACCCGGGCCCTTAAGGGAAACAGATAGATTTTTCTTTGTCAATCACTTTGTTTTAACTCTTAGGGTCAGCGCAGACAGAAAAAAGCGCAGTGGAGAGGATTTTAATATTAACGCACTTGAAAATAAACTTTAAAATTATTACACTATGCTTGAACCTTACAAGAAATGCTAGCGACTAGGATTGACATAACCTGACCAAAGTCTGCTATACTTTAAAAGTTATTTTATTATCCACCGTTAAGGTGACGCCATGTTAAAGTAAAAAACCGTGTTGGATGTGTTTGAGATTGCTTGTTTTCTATGCGAGGCTGGCCCGGCCTCTCATAGAAAACAAGCAATGGAACAGCAAAAAATTGAAAGGGCGTAGCGACAAAATGGTTTTTGTCGCGTAATTTAAAAACCATAAATAGATTTCATAAAAGCTATGGACAAATTAAAGTGTATACTAGAACCAATTTATGTACAAATTTTGGAAGCTTATATTATCACTCTCCTCTGTTGGCAAAATAGGAATCCCTTTTTTACAGAGGTCTTTTTGATTGATTATTCTGTGTTATAAAAGTTGACCAATCGTGTTATGCTATGGGTAATTCAAAGACAAAGACATGATGAATACTGACAGTGAACTTTAATTTCTTAGCTATAGTCATTGCTGAGAAAAATGGACATCGCTACAGCCAAATTATCAAGGCGTCACCTTAAAGTTATTTTATTATTAAATGTAGATTGAGTATGTATTATTTATGTTAACCTATAATTATGTTGAGTCTGTCGTACGTCATGCGTAATGTATAGGAACCACGGAAGATCAGGTGCCGCGGTGCAGTGTTCTGCGCCGTGGTAATACACCTGTGTGGGAATCCTTTTCGGCATTATGCAATGCACTGCCAAATTATGCCATTATTTTCTTTTTGTTGTTTGTTTTTTTGTATGCTTTTACATAATATTATTATCGTTGTTCTTTCTGATGTTGTTTATTTTAGTTAAGCAGTTTTTTTTTCTCTCTTTTCCTTTTGGTTATTTTGTTTTAGTTTTTGGCTTGTTTGTTTGCTTTAGTGTTTGCTGTGCATTGTATTAATGTGAGAATAAAATTATTATTATTAATTTTTCTGTTAATATCTGCTATAGCTACTAAATAGCAAAACTGAAAAGAGCGGATTTTTCCCCATACCCCGATGTCCCAGTGTCACGGTGTCACGGTGTCCCGGTGTCGCGACTGGCGATGTCGCGGTGTCGCGGGCGGGACGCGGCCGGGTGAACGCTCTCGCGCGATATCATCCTAGTTGAGCGCCCGCGCAGAGACTTTATTACTGTACTGAAGGGCTACAATTTATCCACCAACTTTACATTGAATAATTAACTTTTTTTTATTTTTCAACACGACAAAACAATTGTTTAGTTTATATGTATTTTCAAGTCCAATGGTCGCTTTGCTAAGTCTAATAATTTGTTAATAAAATATGTAAGTAATAATTATGTATTTACGTTTTTTGGTTTCTAGATTTTTTATCGAGATTACTCTTACTTCGAAATTTACCTAAGTGTCTAAACACACTAGGCTGAATTTACGCCGGCGTAAATTCCACCGCGTTTACGCCGCGTTTCAAATGATGGATGACATTTGAAACGCGGCTATTCCGTCGCGTTCCGTCCGTATTTTGTATGCGTTTGACATTTGCGGCGGAATTTACGCCGGCGTAATTCGGCCTAATGTGTTTAGACACTAAGGTGCTCTAATTTTACCCTGGCCGCACATTGTCCGAATTCTGATCAGAAACAGTTGAATTTCGCCGGACCGCCACCCCGCACATTATCCGAAATATCCTTCCGGCGAGTTCTAGCTCACTCGGCTCCGTACAAAATGTAAGAGACAGCGCGGACGTTCAACTATTTCTGATCAGAAATGTCGTACAATGTGCGGCCGGGCTTAAAGTTATTCTAATGTGTGTACGGTCAACGGTGTAATCTAATATCACTTGTGTGACGTGTCGCGGTATTTTTTGGCAAACTCCTCTAGAGTAGCTACACTGATCTTGGTGACATTTTGTGATCTTATTGGTTAGAACTGATTATAACCGGTCAAGAACTATTTTTCATTGTACTATCAGAGAAGTTGATTCCTAGGCAGATGGGGGATCTACGTAGTTTGTCGCGTTACGTCAAACCCAGCCGTACATCACAATTAATATTGAATTGACATGATCCGACCAAATGAAGTTGGTCTGTCAACTACCTAGGAATCAATTTCCTCGATGGTACGTACGTCGTACATAGCAAAATAACGTTTGCCGAGTCACGTAGTACTATTATGAAAGTTACATAATAATAGACAAACGCACAGCAGTAAAGTCTCAGCCCTAACACGTGTCTCTCCTATCTCTATGACCTACTTACCCACACCATAAAAATGCGTACGCACGCATGCATCTATGTGCATGGGCGCAGTGTGTGTAATTTTTGGAGTAACCTTGTGCATGTGTACGTTTTTGGAGTAAAATTTATTTGTATGTGTGAGTGAAGCGGGCGTTTGAATGGTGTGTATGGTTTGTGCTCTGGTAATTTCCTACGTGTGTTTATTTGCTGCAGGATATACGTACACACTTTAAGTCCTTACAATCCATGCTAATGCGAAACGAAAAAGTAGGTATATATTTTGTCTGTCTGTCAGCTTATCAACTCTTCAAACTTAAAGTGCTGAACCGATTCTGACAAAGTTTTGCAAGGCGGATACTCTATCCCGAAAAAGTGTAAGCCGGCGGTGGCCGGCGTGATAAAGCGGAGCAACGAAGTTGTGACTTGCGCGCAACAACACACGAAAATGTATGAATACTACAAAATAGAAAATATACGGTGCTTAAAAACAGCCCGAATAAAGCAACTGTCAACATTCATCTATTTTCTCTATACGCTGCAGTCATGTCATAGCTATAGTTTGTGCTGCTCTTTAGGTATATTATGTGTGAATGTGTGTTTGTGTGTGTGATTTTTATGGCATCGTGTGGGCGCGACCGGCGACACTTCAAAACGCAGTATCTGGATGGGGCATTCGTAGTTTGTGAACACTTTGTATTTCATCCTTCTTCTCTTTTAACATTTACCTAGCACAGGATAATATCAATAGTTGCGTATTATTAGCCATGCCCATGACCTACCTCTGCAATAAATTTTCGCATAAAACTATACAATTCTTATGTCATGGGCCGTGGTCTTTGTTGAACGCCTCGGTGATATAATAACTGATAGCTGCCTCCTGATTGTCTGACATGTAATGCGTCGGAAGGGCGTGTACAAGTCGGTCCCGCCTGATCTCTCGCCAGTCAGTCGGTCTTCTATCCCACTGGGGTTATGAGAGTAATAAGGAATAGAGAGTGCTCTTGTGTACTGCGCACACATTTGGGCACAACAAAATCACTCCTGCGTAACTGGCCTGGTTTTCACCGTCAATGGAAACGGTGCGGGAGTTATCAGGGCGAGCGTAGCGAGCCCCAGTACAATAATACATATTATATCCCACAACCTTTACATTTTGTGGTACACTTTACGGAAAAACTATCATGCTTTAACATCGTCAAGGTGTGACGATGCGAGCCCTCACAAAGCTCGGCTTTTAGATAGTTATCTGGGTGCACGGTAATGCAACCGCCGCGCCGAGACGATGCCAAGGGAAGCGCAAGGGCACTACCTAGTGTTTCGCCGTTTTTTTGAACCTTCATAGAATTGGTATCCGTAGTAGTAGATAGTTCATATTTTCAGGATATGATGTCATCAATAGACTTAAGCATACAAAGTCTCAATTGAATGGATTTTAACACTGATGATCATCAAAATGTTTGGCTACTTCCTGAAGTGCTAGAAAGCTGAAATTTGATATGTAATCTAAGTTTAGTATACAACCAACAAAAAAATTCATAAACTTGTAATTTTCGTCCCCCATCCCCTAAAATGGACGTTGCCATGGTGACATACTTAATACTTATTTAGTCACTTTAATAAAATAATATGGGAGAAATACGTTATATGGCAAAACAACGTTTGCCTGGACAGCTAGTATTATATAAGACTTTCACCAATTTTATGAATTAGGACATGAAAGTTTACACGGGATGGACATTAACTAAAAACCTCTTAATAAAAAATAATAAAAAACACGAAAAAAGACTGCCTAGCAAGTAGCAACTTACAGAAAGGACTGAAATACCACCAAAAACATTTCATGTAAAATGTTACCTCGACGGTGGTCGTCGAAAAGGTTCGCCCTGTGAAAAAGACATCAGATGTAATGTAGAGTCAAGCTTCTGAATCTACGCGGCCTAACTCTATCGACCCTAACTCCAACAAATTCTACATAATATATCTGTAAGTATGTCTATGTATGGCTTGGCTGTTTCGTTGCTTACTTCAGATCAGAAACTAAATTTTCGCCTCATCTCCATGACGGTAGCGAAACAGCGAAGCCATACATATTTGATATTACATACTTACAGATATGTAGAATTTGTTGGAGTTAGGGTCGATAGAGTTAGGCCGCGTAGATTCAGAAGCTTGGCTATACATTAGATCTGATGTCTTTTTCACAGGTTGAACCTTTTGTGGTCGTCGAGGTAACATATTTTTAGTTGAAATGTTTTTGGTGGGATTATTATTTGGTGCAAAACTCATACAAAATACCACGTTCAAGCAGCCAACTCCTCAGCTTTATAATTAGTCTTATTTAAATTATAATTAGTCTTATAAGTTTTTATGTCATAAAATAATAGTATTGTCATGCACTCGAGTTATAATATGGTATTTAGTATTATGTAAACCTGAATATTAGCTTCATTAGCCTGACACCAAAAGTTAAGCTGAAATATTACATAACTCTACAAATTACAGTAACATTATTTAATATGTATTAGGTATATTCTTTAAAAAATACGTGTATATTCTACACGTATTTTTTTAAAGAATATACAAAGTTTATATACTCAGATTATTTTGCATATTCTATTCTATTTTTAATCAACTTCAATTTTCAAATGAAGGAGGTTATTTAACCCATCAACTCTCAACTCCCAAGCGGCACCCGGTGCCGCATAACAATTATTATTGAATATCTATTGTGTTTGCGATTCCCACGATCGAGGTATTAAGAGTATTTTACTTCCTACGAATTATGAAAAGATTTACACTGTATCTTTTCCAATGTCAGACAGACAAAACGTTGTAGAACTGGACGCTGATAAACATTATTTTGTGTATTATCACACAAAAAAATTACGTATTGACACAGAATACATATTAGTAACAAGTATTGATTTATGAATGCAATTATGTTCTTTAGATCATTCAGAACAAGCAATTTATAGTTCAAAAACTTTTTGGGATAGTGCACAAAATATGCTTACCTATAATAGCGATCAACTATATGACTTGAGAGAGCTATGCTAGGTAAGGCTTGAATATCGGATGGTTTTTCAATTCCGGAATTGGGTTTCGATATTCAGTATTTCAATTCCGGAATTCCGGAACTCAAAAGTGTCTTTTTTGTGAAAAAAAGTTTAAATTGAAAATATTGAAACCAAAAGATCAACGCGAGTGGGATTTGAACCCACGAGCCTGGCGATCCGTGCCAGCCACTGCTCTAACCAACTAGCACTGTGAGTGCAGAACACAAATAAAAAAGTTTATATTGACTATCTATCTAAGTGTAAAAAGATTGCAAAAATGTCATACCTAATAATATTATTATTTTATTATTTAAATGTATGTTTTCTATCAAATACCATTAATTTTATGGATTTACTTTCTTAGTGTGTATTAGAAATATGATCAAATAAAACAATTGAAATGAAAAGTACTTGAGTTTTATATACTTATAAGAAAAATCAGAAATTATTCATTTGTAGTAATTAAAGTCAATGAAATCGCATAAGAAGCTCACTACTCTAGTACTACACTACTCTACTCTAGTACTACACTAGTAGGGATAGTAATTATATTAGTAAGGATAAGGACCAGTAGGGATAGAAGTATGGACTGCGGACGCGCCGCGCCTCAAGCCGAGTAATAAAATATGGATGCGCCGCGCCTCAAGCCGAATAATATTTTATTTTTTTCAATATCGAAATTTCGATATTGATCTCGCCAATTCCGGAATTGGAAACGATATTGGATTTCTTCGGAATTCCGGAATTATGCCAATTCCGGAATTCCGGAGCTCAAGCCCTAATGCTAGGTTCTACTGCTGTTAGCTACACTCTCTATTACTGGATGCTTAATTAGTAAAAATGACTGTCTGTTAAGGTACAGTAAAAATGTAAACTTTTAATTTTATCAGTACGCTAATTTCATTAACCTCTTCTATGAAGCCAGGGTTAAATGCTTGGCAGAAGAGACAGTTTCTTTGGCAGGAATGTTATTAGTTATTTTTAACTGTCTCGGTTAAATGGGACAGTGTACGGTTAGCGTGAAACGGGAATTGAAGCGAAAATCCCTTCGGTAACAATTTTGATACCCCAGAGTCAGCCACTCACCAAATCAATGAATAAGCTTGATAGCGGCTAACGAATAATTTTAGCTTGTACACAGCTCACTAGGTAATGATTCCATCACTAAAATAATTACCTAATGCATAATACAAAATAAAAGTGGGTAGGACTGTAGGTATGTCTATCTGCCTGTTTGTTACTCCGACTGACCTCTGGTATGGATACTTAGGTACGTCTTACTTTTAGCCAGGAAAGGGCACAGCTTTTAGGACGGCAAAATTTTTTCCGGAAATATCTAGACCAGAATGGATGTGTTGGAATTAATAACAACCGAAAATGATATACCAGGTATAAAAAGATGAGCTAATTCAACCTTAAGGTGACGCCATGTTAAAGTAAAAAACCGTGTTGGATGTGTTTTAGATTGCTTGTTTTCTATGCGAGGCTGGCCCGGCCTCTCATAGAAAACGAGCAATGGAACAGCAAAAAATGGAAAGGGCGTAGCGACAAAATGGTTTTTGTCGCGTAATTTAAAAACCATAAATACATTTCATATAAGCTATGGGCAAATTAAAGTGTATGCTAGAACCAATTTATGTACAAATTTTGGAAGCTTATATCACTCTCCTCTGTTGGCAAAATAGGAATCCCTTTTTTAACAGAGGTCTTTTTGATTGATTATTCTGTGTTATAAAAGTTGACCAATCGTGTTATGCTATGGGTAATTCAAAGATAAAGACATGATGAATACTGACAGTGAACTTTAATTTCTTAGCTTTAGTCATTGCTGAGAAAAATGGACATCGCTACAGCCAAATTATCAATGCGTCACCTTAATTTAGCACAGTCTCGTGATGATGGTAAGACTCTCGATAAAGGTACTGCGATGAATTATGAAATCGAAACTTGAACGCGCTCTTATACTTATCTAAAATATCTATCTATCATATACCTATCTAGTTGAAAGCTTCAATTTTACATTAGCATCATTGGAATCCTCCAAGATGACAACTTAAGAATGCTCCAACTTTTTAATTAGCACAGTCGGATGTCTGTCAGTACGAATATCGACGTTAATGACATTAAATACATATATAATATAATATAATTATATATATTATATTATATAATATAATTATATATATAATTTAATATAATTCATATTAGCGCGCCTTGTACAGTGGCGGTTACGACGCTCGCCGCGTTCTTGATATGGCGAAAATGTATGAAAAAACAAAGAACTATAACGTTAGAAAAGGCATTCCATACAATCGTCAGCGCGAAAATGTGTCACTCTCGAGATGAGTGAGCTCACTCATCTGTGACCAGTGAGCCTTAGGACGCGGTGACAGTCAGACGTGCTTAATTAATTGTTTACTGCGTTGTTTTTCACCACATTTCGCTTCAGAATGCCGTCGTGTGCCTTCCGAAATTGCAATAATAACACCAGGAACACAAATAAAGCCAAAGGTGTAACATTTCACCCGTTAGTACTATGATTTAATTAATTATTTAATTTATTGTCGTCCATTTTAAGAGAAAAATTTTAGCAAAGCGTAAAATGAACGAAAGAGAAAGTAGTATATGCTATTACTGTAAGTCAAAAAAGGACGACAATATTTTCTCGATACACATTTTGCTTTAACGTTCAATGGGCTATGACCAATATCTTGTGACCCCCGGTTGTATCAACGCTCATACTAATAGGGATCATTTTACAGTGGACATCAAAACGGGTAAACTTAGGTACCGTCAGCATACTCGAAAGTTATTTCAGTATGCAACCGAATACCGTTACGTTACGAGTAGTGATTTTTGTAACGATTTTATTTACGTATTTATGTAAAGCTTTAAGTTACCGTATTCGTTAAATTTCTTGAAAATCACGTAATAATACGTAATAAATATACAACAAAACTAAGTGTAACAAAACTAAGTGATAATACTTTAGGATGTGTACGTGTTTCTTGGAAAGTAGCAGCGCTGAAAGACCAATTTTTTTTTCACTTTTCACAAGAGTACTTTTTTTGAAATGTTACGAATCCGATTACTTAAGAGTCCGTATACGAAATTTTGCCGATGAATATGAAATTGCAAAGGTTTTTTTTTCTTTTTTATCGAATTGGATAGAATTTTATCTATAGATTATTTCTGTCGTTTTCTTTTTATGAATTACAGCTCTAAGTTGCCGAAATTAACAGCAATTTTTTGCCCATTTTCTCTAAAATTTTGCCGGGTTACATATTTTTTTACTCAACTATTTCATATTAAAGTGGTAAAAAGTAATTCCAACATTGTATAGACGACTTTCTCAACAGTACATTGTATTTTTTTCATACCGTTAAGACGTCAATACAATCAATAAACAGGTGATATCCTGAACCTTTTACAGCAATAATTATAAAACTGTCGCGGGTTTGAGTTGGATTATTTAAAAATACTTAAAAAAATCTAGCTCCAATATTAGATTATAATTGAAATGATCTTACATGTTGTGCATTAAAACTTATAGAAATACTGTATTTTAACTGTTAAATCACGTCTGTAAAATCAGCGAAATCGGCAAATTTCGTATACGGACTCTTAAAACTGGATCACTCGTTTGTTGCTCGATTTTCAAAATTCTTTTTTTGTTCTATAGTGCTTAACTCGAATTTGGTACCACGTTCATTAAAGTTGTGACCATGATTTTGTGACCATTTATATGGAAATATAATATTGTGATTTATATATATATATATAAATTGGATTTCAGTACATAGGGGGTTTAGCCAAAGCCAAGTACAGGGCCTATAGCCAAAATGTTTTCGTTTCGTAATAGAATCGCCGATGAAAATGTATGGAATTGACATAAGCGTTCGTTAATATGACGTTGACGTTCGACTCGTCTTATGTCAACATTTTGATCGGCGATTCTATAACGAAGCGATAACGAAAAAGTTTCGGCTATAGGCCCTGGGGCCTGAGTCAAGACGAATTCGTAATCGCTTCGTTATAGAATCGCCGATGAAAATGTATGGAATTGACATAAGCGTTCATTAATATGACGTTGACGTTCGACTCGTCTTATGTCAATTCCATACATTTTGAGCGGCGATTCTATAACGAAGCGATTACGAATTCGTCTTGACTCAGGCCCCTGTACTGGTTGCTCGCTCCCATATTATCGATATTTGTACCGATAATCAATATCGGTATAAAAAATATACCGGCATTACCAGTCCCTGGTAACTAGTGACGTGAAATAACGACCACCCTTTTTTGCTGACCGTACCACGCACACACACATTAGTGTGGCGCGCGTCGGTATATATCTAACGCACACATGCAAAAACATTGCTATAGTTTTGACGGCACACGTCGTATCTAAGTATTTAGATATCGTTGTGAAAAAATTTGAGAAATTTTCTTATTTTTCTTATAACTGGAAAAGTTGTTTATTTTTACATAAAATTTTTAGCGGACTTTATAGAGGACTAAATAAGCAACAATTTTTTTGTATATTTATTTTCCTCAGTTCAGTGTATTTAGATATTAAGGTACCTAATCAGACCCCATTTTTTTCATATTTTGCGATTATTGTGATGGTTAAAACGTATTTTATGTGAAAATTTTGTATGCGGCTATAGAATTGTTATGGTACAGTAATTGTGGAGATGAATATATTATCTTTCATTTGAAACCAAAATATCCTCGCAGTTTGACTCCTAATTCTTTAATAGGGTACCGGAAAATCGCTGATATTTGTAATAGCGTCCTTAAGATAAGTTGTTTGTAACCATGCCTGTGGTGTGGTCTAGACTCTAGACACTTTGTACATAATCTAGAAATATATTTAATGTTTCTAGTCGTAATTCGGCGTTACGTGTTCCTGGCTGCACGCGTTTCGTCCGGCCCCTCTTGTAGGGCTGGCGACTAGTGAAAAGAGTAGGGAAATACAAATCAGTGACTCAACTTTGTACTTTATATTTTTGAAAAAAATTGCAATAAAAGTTATGGTTCAATGTACAGTCATAGAAATTTATGTAAGGCAAACGGTGGTTATCTAGTCAGTCTCTAGATTCTTTCGATCGTGGAAAAACCAGACTCAGTAGCTTATCTATTGTTATCGCAGCCCACCTGGGGCGCTTGGGAGTTGAAGCAACACAAAAAAATCATAATATAATTATTTCACTGTAATTCCGCCCGCCTGTCCACAGATAATTTCTTCAGTTCACCACGTTTAGTGAGGATGCGTTTTATTATATTGCCAGTTTCTTCGATTTCCCTAAGGACTAAAAATTCATACAACTTCCCAAAAAACAAAAGTTTTGCAGCCCTGCGTCGTGCAAGTGCAGCGCGTATTTATATCGGCCTAATTTCTAAATTGGTATGCATTTGTGGGGCAGGCGGCAGCCCTGCGGCCCTCGCTTCTGCCCATTTCAGCTTTAGCGGCTTTTTAATGCGATGATAATAATATTATGATATCGGCCTGTTGGGTCGAGAGTCCAGACTCCAGAGTACCGAAACCAAGTGTGTACTATGAATACTTAATTACGAAATCGTTCACCAGCTTTAATATGACCCTAGTAATTTCTTCCTTCGAGGCGTAAAGATAAAATGGAATTGCATTCCGAGTTCTTTATCGACTTTAGACTTCTAGGTTCCTAGTAACAAGCTCCCTCCGGCCTCGTGGTGGTGGTGGTAGAAATGCCAAAAAAATATTAACCTCTCAACTACCGTAAGGCCCACTTTACATCATTTACCCAACCCCGCCACTTAGGACAGCTATGTTTTTCAATATTATAGGAACTAAAGTGTATTTATTCTTTGACTAAACGCATTATGTGATTTTAGCTTAAGGGGCCGGGGTACCCTCGAAATTCTCATACATACTTAATACCAAAATCATTTTCCCATACGAAAATATTTAACATTTTTGAGTTATTTTTCAGCTTAAAATAGTAATTACCTAGGTTCCTGCACAAAATTTTTCTAAAAAATATTTAAACACTAAAAAAAATTTTTTTGAGTTCAAAAATTTTTTAGTAAGTAAATTTACTACTAAATATTAAAACACTAAAAAATAGAGTAAAACACAAAAAAATATATAAATAAATAGTAAATTTACTACAAAATACTTAAATACAAAAAAATATTTTTTAGCAGTTCCAAAGAGACTGTTTCCAAAAATATACCTGTTATAATAAGAGGCGGCTGTTCACTTTGGCCAGCTACACGAAAATGGAATCAAAAATATTTCAGGTAAGTGACTTCACCAGTCTAGGACCTAGACCAGGTATCTACCTAGACTCTAGATTATCTTAGCGAATTTTCCATCGCTTGACGTAGAAGCCTACGATCGCGTGTTCACATCAGGAAAATATTAATTTTTCTATTGTTTGTCCGCGTCCAATTCATTATGTTCACCATTAAAAGCAAGGCTCCATCGATTTCCTGGTGATGTTTCCCGATTGCATCAGTTGATAAAATTCTGTTGGTTCACATGATCTTCCGGTGAAACCTCTGGAGTATTTTTTAGGGTTCTGTACCCAAAGGGTAAAAACGTGACCCTATTACTAAGACTTCGATGTCTGTCCGTCTGTCTGTCTCCAGGCTGTACTTAACTCAAGAACGGTAATAGCTAGAGGGTCGAAATTTTCACAGATTATGTAAGTATATATTCTGTTGCCGCTATAACAACAAATACTAAAAACAAAATAAAATTAATATATTTTAAGGGAAGATCCCATACAACAAACGTCATTTTTTGGGCCTTTTTTGCTCTATATATCAATAATGACAAAAGGTAGGTACTTACTTAAATTTTTCTCAAAGTCCTTAGTTATATTATGTAAATAAAATAGCAAATTAAGGGGGCTCCCATATAAAAAAAACACAGTTTTTGGCCTAATTTCGCTCTACGTACGGAACCTTTCGTGCGCGAGTCCGACTTGCACTTGGCCGATTTTTTTTTGAATTTCCAAGTTTAATAGTAGGTATAGCCTATAGGTAACTTATAAGGGTTTAATAATCAGACCGCAACGTGACGCGTAATTAGGTACCTAAATCATGATGACTAGTAAAGTTTAGACAGATTCCAATTATTTCGCGACACGTCTTGCAAATCCACACAAAAATGTATCTACGCGTTGCGTTGATCTGTTAAAAAATAAAATAAACTGACTTTCACAAAAAAAACATAAGTACTTAAAACATTGTGCAATATTCATAATTCATAATACCTATTGAAGATGTCATATTTTGACATTAAAGTACACGTCATTAATTTTAAAACGATTTTAATTGTGCAAAATAATAATAACAACGTACTACACGTAACATAATTATCATTCTACATGGATACGGAGCCCTAACACTTTTACCCGTTTTATCAATTACTTTGACGAAAATGTGCAATTTAAATCACCGTGACGCCTCAATAAAACTCAGCGCTTTGATTATTACTTACTCAGCGCAAGGGAACGTAAGTCGTAAGCAGTGCACACAATGACTGCGCAGTATTGACAACCGTCATGTGGCTTGTCCAACTAGTTTGCGCCAGCTAACGGAGATTGCGCGGGGCGAGCGAGGGGGGACCCCAAGCGGCACAGCGCCATTTGCTCGCCGGCCGCCGCGCGTCAATATCAAACATGATTGACGCCAGGCAATATTCTAGACAGTTTTTAACGGAGTTTTTACAGTTATACAAATCTTTACCGTGTCTATGGAAAAAGAAGTGTAAAGATTACACTAATAAAGAACTCAAAACGGCTTGTTACCAGAAAATGGCTGATAAATTGAAGGAGGTGAGTTATTTTATGTCTACCAATACTGCGTCACGTACTCTCTCCACACGCCATGTTGATTGTAGCGACAAGTAGAGTAAACGAGATAGCAAGTTGGTGCGAGGGAGACAGCCAGTGCTTAAAGCAACATTGAGATTTGAGTCATTGTCCATTGAGCAACCAGTATAATTGTACAATTATAACATTATTGTACGTCTATTTTAAATATAAAAATGAGTTTTAATAACTTATTAGTTTTGTTTATGACTTGCAAAGGTTTATCCTTTGCCGTTCTAAGTTGCGAATTCTTGTTCGATAGAATTTTATTAATGCTGTGTGTATTATTAATTTATTATCAATGCTGTATGCGTTTGAACTTTGATCGAGCACGTTATGAGCTTAGCTAATTATTATGTGATTTTACAAAGTCTGCATATTTCGAACGACGTTATTGTAAGGCGGCCCATAGACGATAAATTTTATTGCCCATTATGAATCGTTCGATATTATTGACGGCGGGTACATCTATACATATACAACGTGAAATTTTAGTGGTTGTTTTCCCGCAGCAGAACGATTTACCTATAGTAGTACTATCGAACCATGCAACTTTATAAATATATTGTACTACTAAGATAGAATCATTTTACTGCGGGAAAACAACCATTAAAATTTCACACTGTATATGATTATAATTACGTTTTTTCGCATGTTTTCCGAGCGAGCCGATAGCTTCTGGCCGCAGCGTATTCACGACTTTATAGTCATACAAATCTATACATCTATACATATAAAATTACAAGTCCTGACTGAATGACTGACTGACTGACTGATTTTTTAACATTTAACCCGAAGGCGAAGGGGGTGAATTTCCAAAAACGCTTAAACACGTATTTATTCATTTTTAATCAATAGCCCAAAAATTAAGATCCATGCTTCTAACTCAAGAAATGACGGTCTTTCATTCAAACTTTCAACCCCAATTTCACCCCTTGGGGGTAGAATTTCCAAAAACGCTTAAATACGTATTTATTTATTTTTATTCAGTAGCCTAAAAATAAAGTTTCATGTTTCTAAATTAAGAAATGACGGACTTTCATGCAAACTTTCAACCCCTATTTCACCCCCTTCGGGTTAAAATTTCCGAAATTCCTTCCTTTGTGGGTGTCTACTTAATAAAACAACCCTGCTCACCAAATTTCGTGGCTGTAACTGTAACGTTTTTGCTCTGCGATGATGAATCTGTCAGTCAGTCAGTCAATCAGTCAGGACTTGTAATTTTATATAATTATAGATAAAGTTAAAAGAACTTTTTTATTTTCATTCCTTAGTGCGAGCCATATGCGACACAAGATCTCGTTAAAAAGAAAATAAATTCACTCCGAGTTAGCCGTCGCAAGGAATGGATCAAAGTTCAAAACTCCATCGAATCTGGCGGTGAACCCTACCAGCCAAACCTTTGGTACTATCATTTACTAGACTTTCTCGAGGAATGTGACGAGCCCGATGATTCTACATCAGGTAATACTTTGTTTATTTTTGTTTGTATAGAAGCAAACACCGTGGGAGAGCCATGCTTCGGCACGAATGGGCCGGCTCGACCGGAGAAATGCCACGGGCTCACAGCAAACCTTATTGTATATAATATGTACCAGATTTTCATATTTTGTTTTTTAGGGTTCCGTATCCAAAGGGTAAAAACGGGACCCTATTACTAAGACTTCGTTGTCTGTCCGTCTGTCCGTCTGTCTGTCTCCAGGCTGTAACTCAAGGACGGTAATAGCTAGAGATTTGATATTTTCACAGATTATGTATATCTGTTGCCGCTATAACAACAAATACAAAAAATAAAATAAAATGAATATTTAAGGGGGGCTCCCATACAACAAACGTGACTTTTTTTGCTCTATATCAAAAATGGCAATAGGTAGGTACTTGAATTTTTCACAAAATCCTTAGTTATATGTGTAGGTACTTTAATATTTAATAATAGTATTAAAATAAAATATAATAAAATAAAACATAAAATATAAATAAGGGGGGCTCCCATACAAAAAACACAATTTATGGCCTAATTTTGCTCTATAATGGTACGGAACCCTTCGTGCGCGATTCCGACTCGCACTTGGCCGATTTTTGAACATTCATATCTTTTATAATAACTAAATTATGAAAAAAAAAAAGAAAACATAGGGACATTGTATTAGTAGCCATGGATATTCAGGATAAAAATTGTAACTCTACCGGCATTATCCAGGGAGGAAACAGGGGACAACGTTTGTATGGAAAAACGGCTGTTTGGACTCCTCTTAACAAATGCTTTCCATACGCGATACGTGATTATAACAAGACTAGTCAATGCAACGGGGAAGCCAAGTCATGCCTTCTCCCAAATTACAGAGAATGTAACCGCCGATAATGTTGTGGTTGCCACCAATCCTTTAACCTAGTACTGATGACTGATGACTGATGAGATTAGCTCATAGCTGAAATAAAAAACAAAAAGCATAAATCTATACTAATATTTTAATTCTGAAGAGTTTGTTTGTTTGTTGTTTGAACGCGCTAATATCAGGAACTACTGGTCCGATTTGAAAAATTCTTTCAGTGTTAGATAGCCTATTTGCCGAGGAAGGCAAATAGGCTATCTAACACTGAAAGAATTTATAGGCTATATTATAATTATTATCATTGAGCTAAGACCAACTGGAGCAAAGAAAAATAGGAAAATGTGGAAAAAACGGGGAAAATTATATGAAATTGCTTAATATCTTAAGATCTACTGAAGCAATTTTTATGTTATTTGGCACACATGAAGAATAGGCTACGTGAAGGGACATAGGCTATTTTTTTTTTACGGAAAAATGTACGGTTTCCGTGAAATTCCTAAATTAAGCGGGAGAAGCCGCGCGGAACATCAAGTCTTTTATAAGATTGTCCCGTTTTGATATCTTGTGGCAATAATATGTACTTATTTGTTTTTAGATCACAGTATTTTATTAGATCCAATAAGCTTACCTGAATCGGAAACTAAATCTGAACCGCCAGACGAGACGAACAGACCAAGTTATGAGGTAAGATATTATATTTTTAACCGACTTCAAAAAAAAGAGGTTATCACTTATCAATAATTCGACCTGTACTTACGTATGTAGGTAACATTTTCAGAACTGCCCAGTTTTCTATACTACATCAGTTTCTGAACAATTGTGCCAAACAAAAGTGTGTTACATGTGATGTATAATAATTATGTATGTCATACGTACATATAATATTATGTATATTTTTATGTTTGTGTTCGCATAATATCTAAAGAACTACAAGTCCAATTTAAGTTAATATTCTTTTTTTCTTTCTATCTTTTTAAAATACTGTTATTAATTTAGTATACTTTAAGTACTGCTTGCCGCTTTCTGTTACCACTTATCACTTCCACAGCGAAAAGAATAAAGACGGGAAGTGGAAGACTGTTTATTGTTTAGGGCCAACCCACACGTACCACAACCACACGACATCGCAACGACAAAATGTCGTCGAGCAGTGGTTACGTGTGAATGTTGTCGCTGCAGCTTTTTGTAGTTGCGTTGTCGTACCGACAAAATGCCGACGTGGTTGCCATGTGGTTGCGATGTGGTTACGTACGAAAGTCAATGAAACGGAATGGGGGAAGAGCGCGGGTGGTGTGTGCGCACTGTCGTTGCATCGACGCAACGTTGTGGTTGCGACTTGCGATGTGGTTGCGACGTGGTTGTGACGTGGTTAGCCGTGGTTGCGATGTGGTCGGTATTTGACAAGTGGTCGACAACGACAGCAAAATGTGGTACGTGTGAATGGTCCAGTTCATTTACAATACGAAATATACGCCCGACCACGTGGTATGGCTGTCGTGTGGGTGTGGTTGTGGTACGTGTGGGTTGGCCCTTAGTGTTTACCGTATTGAGATTATCCTTTTGCACGGTCAATTTAAGGTGTGTCAATAGCTTATTATTAGAGATGCGCCGAATATTCGTTTCGTATTCGGTATTCGGCGTATTCGGCATGTTTTTCACTATTCGTATTCGGCCGAATTATTCGGCTCAGTTACCGAATATATTCGGTTTTATTTTTTTCAAAATATTAAAAACTAGACCCGCCCCGGCTTCGCTCGTGGGACATACATAGCCTATGTCACTCAGGGCTCAGCTCCTAAGTATCATGTAACACAACATTAGGCACTAGGCAGCAAAATTAAAGTCCAATAATATTGATGAATATTACACATTACATTTTAATATTTACAATATTGCTATTTAAGGCGGCTGAGAAGCCGCCCTGGTCTTCCGGTGTCTGTGGATGGTACGAGTGACCAGAAAGAGATAGCTGACAGGTAAACGTTAGGGCTTCTGATGTAGTGAGGGCAATCAAATCAATATCCAAGGGAAAATCCCCCGGACACGATGGATTAAGCATTGAACACCTACAATATGCTGGCCCTCATATTATATCGCGAGTTTTGGCCTTGCTGTATAATCTCTGTATATCGCATTCTTACTTGCCTCACGATATGATGAAAACTGTTGTGGTCCCAGTAACGAAAAATAAAACGAAAAGCCTATCAGATATTTCTAATTACAGGCCCATCTCGCTAGCAACTATCATTGCAAAAGTAAGTATTTGACAGCATTCTTAATACACATTTAAACAGATATATTAGATGTCATGATGCGCAGTTCGGCTTTCGTTCTGGCCTTCCCACCGAGTCCGCAATATTGTGTCTTAAGAGTGCTGTCAAGTATTATAATACAAGAAAAACGCCCGTCTACGCCTGCTTCCTCGACCTTTCGAAGGCTTTTGACCTCGTGTCATATGACATTCTTTGGAAGAAGATGAGGAAGTCGAATATACCTCATGAATTGGTTAATACTTTTAAATATTGGTATGATAATCAAATAAATATTGTTAGATGGGCTGGTGCGGTGTCAGATCCCTACAAGCTGGAATGTGGCATGAGACAGGGGGGGTTAAGCTCACCTGTCCTATTTAACCTTTATATAAATGGACTGATTGAGGAGCTCAGCATGAAGCATATCGGTTGTTATATAGATGGAGTATGTTTCAATAACATAAACTATGCGATGCGGATGACATGGTCTTGCTGAGTGCCTCGGTCTGTGGTCTCAAAAAGCTACTTGACATTTGTGAGCGTTACGCAGCGGAGCATGGGCTGATATACAATAGTAAAAAGAGTCAGTACATGGTCTTTCACGGTGGTACCAGAAAGGTGGATACAGTGCCGACTCTTTTACTCAATGGTGTTCCTTTAGCTAGAGTCGAGGAGTTCAAATACCTAGGACACATTGTGACGTCCACTTTGAAAGACGATACTGATATCGAAAGGGAGCGAAGGGCACTGTCGGTTAGGGCGAATATGGTTGTTAGGAGGTTTGCGAGATGCTCGTTAGAGGTAAAAATGACGTTGTTTAGAGCTTTTTGTACATCCTTCTACACTTGCAGCCTCTGGGCAGCATATACGCAAAGGGCCTACAGTGCCCTTCGCGTCCAATATAATAACGCGTTCAGGATGCTGGTGGGGCTCCCCCGCTGGTGCAGCGCTTCGGCGATGTTCGCGTGCGCACGAGTGGACTGTTTCTTTGCCACAATGCGCAGGCGAACATCGTCGCTGGTGCAGCGCATGCGGGGGAGCTCCAACGGCATGCTGGCCGCGCTCTGTGAACGCCCTGATAACCTGTATATCAGTCACTGCTGTCATATGCATGCAGAATACAGGCTAAAATAATAACTGTTATATTATGTAAGTAATGTGTGTTTTTCTTTAAACAACAAATTCATAAAACAAAATAAAAAACAGAAAAAAGACAATAATGTTTTAAATAAACAAAGCATTTAGAGATAAATTGGTAGGTAGTGCAATGCTCAAACCGTCGAAAAGGAATCCACTCAGACTTTTATTAATGTAATTTGATCTGTACCTATTTATATGAGTCTTGGATACTTGCAATAAATGATTATTATTATTATTATAAAACATCGCGATGAAAAACTAATAAAGAAATTAATATTATGCATAAGAGGTTTGAGCTCTCCATTGTGGGTGTCGCAAACGCCACACACAATAGATTTTCAATTGTTATGCGGCAGCCGCCTGCCGCTGGAGGATTGATGGGTTTTAAGCAGTATTCTGACTTTAATAAATCTTCTTAACATTGGTTTTAATATATTTCTGTTATTATTAAATAATACATGAAATCTTTTATTTATTGTTGCACAGTTCATTATATTGGAGATTATGCATAAAATCATTAGTCATTTAAAGAAAATGTTTTACTACTTAAAATAAACCTTGCTTCTTATGTATTTTTAACCCCCGACCAAAAAGAGGGGTGTTATAAGTTTGACGTGTCTGTCTGTCTGTCTGTCTGTCTGTCTGTCTGTCTGTCTGTCTGTGGCATCGTAGCATCCAAACGGGTGGACCGATTTTGATCTAGTTTTTTTTGTTTGAAAGCTGACATGACGGTGAGTGTTCTTAGCTATAGTTCATCATCATCAGCCTGCTCATTGCTGAAATATCACGGTATATCTGGTTCGTGATAGGACGATTAGCAACTTGCAGTCGTTTGATGGGTTTTATATTTTGCATCCTGGTTCGAGACACTTATGAATATATACACATTATTGGAAAGTTGACCTGGTGGTGCAGCATCACCTGGTAATCAATAGGATACCCAACTCCTCACCAACTTAGAGCAGAGGTTTCGTGTTTGGGCTCATTTTAATTGCGACAACCAGTAAGACGTAGATAAACAGTAAATATTTGCATGCTGCTGCTGCAGCATCACCTGGATTCTATAGGAGCCAAGCTCCGTATGAACCTAAAGTGGAGGTTTCATGTTTGGGCTCATATTGATGGCCTCATCCAAGAGGACATATTTTATAGATGGTATTCATTGGGATATGATCCAGTTGATAGGAATTATTCTGCACAATTTTAAAAAGCATAAAATAAAATTAAATTAAGAAATTTAAAAAAACCCCCGCCAAAAAACTTTAAAAAGTAATGAAATAACATTTCCTGACTTTAAGTTTAAATCATTCCTAAGAGTAAAGTAATATTTTAGTCCATAATTGTTGTCAAGGTGTGTCGGGGGACCGCACGGCTAATGTAGATGTTTGATTTCACATAACAATATAAATTAAGGGTCTGTTCACAGCGACCCGAATCGAGAGAATCAGCGACTATTATGGCGATACAAAATGCAAAAGTCGCTGTTGTGGTAGTTTACTTAGCGGTCCCCCGACACACCTTGACAACAATTATGGACTAAAATATTACTTTACTCTTAGGAATGATTTAAACTTAAAGTCAGGAAATGTTATTTCATTACTTTTTAAAGTTTTTTGGCGGGGGTTTTTTTAAATTTCTTAATTTAATTTTATAGTATTAAAGGTATGTATTCCTTTTAATTCTACTTACATGAAGACAAATAACAATAACTTAATAGTTAATAGTAATCTACATGCAAATGAAACAAATAACACTGTTTTACTGCTTTATTTTTCACTTCATTAATGTTGTAATAGAAATTTGAACCTTAGCTTATTGCTTTTTCACATAAAAAAGAAACATTTTTAGTCTATGACCACAGACAAGTCAATTTCCATATCCGGACTCCATATTGTCTTGAGACTTCCATTTGTAAAAATCTCTCGAAATGAACTGCGCTCTGTTATATTTACAAAACTTAGTTTTATTTAAAACTACAATAAAGATCACAACCTCTGCAAGTTCTTTGCGGTCTGCCACTCACTAAAACCTGGTTCTCACTTTTTCTGAGACACACACACATCCTGAAATGGCTAAAGTGTGGTTCTAAACTTGTTGAAGCACTTGGAAATCGTCGTTACTGGCAGGCGATTGTTGTTGCAAATGTTTCGCAACACTGCACAGATGTTAATCATTGTTTTTCTTGTCAATGTGTTAAACTCCTCACAGACAGTCAGACAGTTCCAGTGCCTGGGCTCGGTTGCGATTGCGAGGTCTTATTTAACTGTATTTCTGGCTTTCTTCTTCAGGAATGGCTTCTAATACGAGCACTGTGTGCACCAATGTTATAAAAATACGTTTTATAGTTTAAAATTTTACGTAAAACACCACTAACCACTCAGCGACAAACAAGCAATCGGAAAAAATCACTTTTGTTGTGATCACTGATCGCTATAATTTAACAGTTCAAATTGCTCGCCGATTGCCATCGCATTGCTGTCAAAAGCTTAGGTGATACGAAATAAATGCAACAGTATAGCAAATAGTGATAGCAAAAATATAAATTTCTTCAAAACCCGTGGATGAATATGACACAAAACTTTAACAGTAACAGACATCAATAAAATAAACCATATTACATTATTTACACCATTTTTACAAACTCTAATATTTTTTCGACGCAATTAGGCGACGTTTCTAATATTTGCTAAATTACTGGGAAACTCGTGGATGAATCTGACACAAAACGTGTCTGCATATATTTTGTTACTGCCCGAGAGTTTAAAATTTAGCTTTTGTGATATTGCTAATATCACAAAAGCTAAATTTTAAACTTTAATATTTTTTTCGGCCTATAGCGACCAAAAAGCAAAATACCTAAATATCTCTGGAAGCTGTCGACCAAAATGACACAAAATCATTTTTTAGGTTTACCTAGTGGTCCCAAACCTATACGCAAAAAATCAGAAACTTTAGAATTTTGAAACCAAAAAACCTAGAGCTATCGGTCTAAGTATGGAGATTTAGCGATTTAAATGTAATTATAGTTCCTTGATTATTCAGCAGAGGGAGTACTGTCGCTCGTTGCTATCGTATTTTTTTGGCTGGTATGTGATACGAAACTGCGATTTTGGAGCAATTATTGCGCAATAATTGCGATTGCATTGCGCTCGCGAGAGAAGGCTCGCTCCGAGCTAGCCAGCAGCGGCACGTAGAGTACACGATAGAACCTGTTTACGCGGCAAAATAAAATAATGGTAAACCGAATAATTCGGCCGAATATTCGGCTCGGTAAAGGCCGAATATTTGGTATTCGGTTATTCGGCCAAATCACTATTCGGCGCATCACTACTTATTATCATAATATATTATGTCCCATTGACATTCAGGCACGTATTATTCCTGCAGGTATCTTTTGTCCTTGGGGGGACTCCAAGCGGCACAGACGCCACTTGCTCGCCGGCCGCCGCACGTCCGATGTCAGACATGATAGACCCCAAGCAATATTTGATCGAATACCCCAAGCAATATTCTAGACAGATTATAAGGGAGTTTTTAGAGTTGTACAAATCTTTCCCATGTCTATGGAAAAAAAAGTGTATAGATTACACTAATAGACGACTTAAAACGGCTTGCTACGATAAAATGGTTGACAAATTGAAGGAGGTCAGTTACTTTATGTCTACTGATATTTTGTCACATTGTATACTCCCGCTATACGCCATGTCGATCGTTTATACGGTTCCGTAGCTTAGGGGGCGTCCACAAAATATTACGTGAGGTGTTTAGGGGGGGGGGGTCTAGTCAAATCTCATCTAAACTCACGTTGGGGAGCGGGGGGTCTCAGCAAATCCCACGTATTTTTTTTCTCAACAAAATAATAGTACTATTTAATCGTTACACGATTAAGATCATTCACAAATTCGTTCGAAAGAAAATCTACTGACTGTCAAACCAAACGTTTACTTAAGAAAGTAGAAACCCACATTTTGTAAAATCTCATGTGAGATTTGGGAGGGGTGAGGGGGGGGTTGAATAATATCTCACGAAATCTCTCCAGGGGGGGTGGGGGGGTCAAAACATTAAAAAAACGCCTGACGTAATTTATGGACGCCCCCTTAGCCAAATGGCAAAAAAATGAAAGAGTCGTCATGTCTGTTTGTCTGTATGTCTTAGCAGTTTACTATGCCTGCTTAGCTGCCCTTCTTATGGTGGGTTGCACCAACTTACTATAACATTAACTTTAATAAAATGTCAAATGAACTGTCAAATCTCTAGTAAAAGTCAATAAAGAACGCCATATTTGACGATAACCTTAACCTTAACCATAACAACGCCTCTGGTGCAACCCATCCTTACGTCATATACTTGCGAGCAGGCCTCGTTCCTTCAAAACTTCCATAATTAGTTAGCGAATACTGCATTTATACTAACACAATTGTAGCAATTATGATATTTTAGTAATTATAATTATTTCATCCCCTAGTACGATCCGAATGTAACACGAGAGACCGTTAGAAAGAAAATAAATACACTTCGAACTAACCGTCGCAAGGAAATGAACAAAATTAAAAACTCCATCGAATCTGGTGGTGAAGTCCACCAGCCAAACCTTTGGTACTATCATTTACTAGACTTTCTTGATGAACACGACGAGACCGATGATTCTACATCAGGTAATACTTTGTTCATTTATTTTTGTATAAAATCAAACATGTACGCTATGACAATTCAATGTTACTCATCGTGATGATAATATTCTGTCCGCTGTTCATTTATTTTTGTATAGAAGCTTGCTGCAAATAAATTGATTCCTCTATATATTATTTTATACTTAATCTATACTAATATCACAGTGTAAATAGCTATTTAGTGAGTATTTACACTGTGCTAATATTATAATTCTGAAGAGTTTGTTTGTTAGTTTGATCGCACTAATCTCAGGAACTACTGGTCCGATTTGAAAAATTCTTTCAGTGTTAGATAGCCCATTTATCGAGGAAGGCTATAGGCTATAATATCACGCTAAGACTAATAGGAGCGAAGAAATAGAGGAAGATATGGAAAAAACGGGGAAATTATTTGAAAGGGCTTATCACACGAACTAATTTAAAAGAAAAGAATATTTAAAAATAAAGCTTTTTTTAATTTTAACTTTTCCTGAGCGTGTAGTTAGAAAACGGATGAGAATTTGAAAAAATCTGCTTAGAATCCAAATTAAAGAGAACTTAATAAGCTTTAAGTTCGTCCAATCAATATTTTTTGCTACAACGCACAGTTTTTTAGTTATTGGCGAATAACCAAAAATTGAGACCTTTGTCACCGGCCCTCCCTCCGGCTCACCTCCTAGACGTCAGGACTTTTAGTATGTTTTGTCCCTAATCACCCTGGTTCCTGCTCAAACCCTCGATTGAGTCATTCGTTAACCGGACTAATGTCTATCTTTTAAGATACTCACAATAATCGTTTTTATCTATATTTATAAAATGACATGTCCTGACTGACTGATTCATCATCGCTGAGCAAAATCGCTGATAAAGTTACAGCCACGAAATTTGGTAAATAGAGTTGTTTTATTAAGTAGGCACCCACTAAGAAGGAATTTCGGAAATTTTACCCCAAAGGGGGTGAAATAGGGGTTGAAAGTTTGAATTTCCGTCATCTCTTAAGTTAGAAACATGAAACTTTATTTTTGGGCTACTGATTAAAAATTAATGGATATGTGTTTGCGCTTTTTGAAAATTCTACCCCCAAGGGGGGGAAATAGGGGTTGACAGTTTGAATGAAAGTCCGTCATTTCTTAAGTTAGTAACATGAAACTTTATTTTTGGGCTACTGATTAAAAATGAACGGTTACGTGTTTAAGCTTTTTGGAAATTCTACCTCCAAGAGGGTTAAATTGGGGTAGAAAGTTTCAATGAGAGTCCGATATTTCTTAAGTTAGAAATATGAAACTTAATTTTTGGGCTACTGATTAAAAATGAACGGATACGTGCTTAAGCTTTTTGGAAATTCTACCCCCAAGAGGGTGAAATTGGGGTAGAAAGTTTTAATGAAAGTCCGTCATTTCTTGAGTTAGAAACATGAAGCTTTATTTTTGGGCTACTGTTAAAAACAAAAAGGTACTTATTTAAGCATTTCTGGCAAACCTACCCCTAAAGGGTTGGAATAGGGGTTGAAAGTTTGAATGAAAGACAGTCATTTCTTGATTTAGAAACACGAAACTTTATTTTTGGGCTACTGATTAAAAATGAATGGATACGGGAAAAAGCTAGTTATTCATGGGTAGCTGTCGGCTGGGTTTGATAAAATGCAACTAAATCGCGTTGTTCCGCCATATCTACATACATATTATTAAATACACAAAACATATTATTAAAAGGATCCCAATAAAATAATTGTTTTGTACCTACATGTCTGTATCTTACTATTCTTATAATTATGTAATGATAATTTAGAAGATACGCAGCGTATTTATTTACATAATTTGATCATATTTTGAATCTCAACACTGCACTGTGTTATAAATTATAATATAATATTATGATGACAAGAGTCAATCCAGCGGGGAAGCCAGTGCCTTATCCCGAAACAAGGAGAATGTAACATTGTCCCTTTATGAAATCTTCTAATAAAATCGTGTTATTTTTGTTTTTAGATCACTGTACTTCATTAGATCCGATAAGTTTGCCTAAAACAAAAACTGAAGCGCTAGACGAGACGAACAGACAGAGTTGTGAGGTAAGATGTTATTATATAAGCTATTAATTTTTATGCTGCTTTGCTTTACTGCTTGTATTATTTTACTGCTTGCCGCTTTCTGTTACCACTTATCACTGTGCAAGAGTGCAGTGAAGAATAATTTAAAGACGGGAATTAGAAGACTGTTTGCTGTATTGAGATGATCCTTTGGCCCGGTTGATTTGAGGCTTCAAAGTTATCCGGGACACACGTATGGACTGGCAAGTGGCTATATTATTATGGGCACCCGGAGCGGGAGCACCGATTGATCCGCAACTCCGCACGCGACCCGCTCCGCATCGCTGTGAAATCTTGTTCTAGCGTCCCATATTATTATAATGTGCCCGTGCCGTCTCATATTGTGTGTCCCGCTCCGGGTGCCCGTAGTCCATACGCGTGTCCCGGATAACTGTGAAGCCAGCCTAAAATGTGTATTATAATTCTAGTCTTTGTCTATTACGTCCCATTGACATTCAGGCATGTATTATTCCTGCAGCTATATTTTGGTCATAGCTTAATGTACCTAGTCTTTTCTTCCCAGGAATTAGAACCGTTTCAAGATAACGTGTCAGAAAGCAATTCGCACAGCTCGCAATATCTCATTGAATTTCAAGATGTGGACTACGATTCACCTGGAACATCATACCCTGCACCGGTCCACAAACGCCCAAGGTTGCCCAAGAGAAAATTGACGAAAACTTCCGACGTCGATGCAGCAGAGAGCTATGAGGACCGTTTTGACATTTTTGGAAAGAGTGTTGCCATGAAGATGCGTGGTTTGTCAAGTCAACAAAGACTTGTGGCCGAGAAGATCATCAATGATACACTATTTAAGGCAGAGATGGGCCTTCTAAGACTATCGGATGCTATGGATCTTGGGCCAAAACATTAGTAAAAGTACTTTCAGTATCTAATAAGTAATAAAGCAAGATGCGGGGACGAAAACATTATCAGTTTTAAACTGTTATGTAAATTGACTGCTGCTTTTGTTATTTCAAAAGAAATGTTAACATGTGGACAAAAACACGGAGAGATATAAATAACGTTTATTTAACTTTAGTTTAGCGTCTAGCGAACTTGACAAAAAGTATGGCGGACACAGAGAGACAATTTTGGAGGGAACAACAAGAAAAATGATCATAGAGCAAAGTCATAGATAAGTTACAAGTTATGATCATAGATTAAATAATTACCATGAACAATGTTAAGAAGGCGCGGGAATTTAAAAATTTAATTGACATTTTACTTTAACACTCTTCCCAAATTCGAGCCTTCTATTTAATAACAATTTCAAGACAGTTACAACAAACTTATATAAACAAAAATAAACTTAGCAGACATACTAAGAAAACATTTCTTAAGTTACCAACTTTAACATACCAATTTTATGTCTCATATATTTAAATTTATCTTTAGGCAAAGCTTTGGTAAAAATATCAGCATATTGATTTGAACTGTGTACATAGTTTAAACTTATTATTTTGTTATGGTACTTCTCTTTAACAAAATTGTACTTAATGTCTATATGTTTGCACCTTTTATGAAATTCACTATTTTTAACAACACTGATAGTACTCTGATTGTCAATATTGATACACACAGAGTTCTGTTTAAATTCTGAAATGTCACTAAGTAACTGTCTTAGCCAAATAGCCTCTTTAGTCGCTGCACACAAGGCCATAAATTCTGATTCGGTAGTCGACAGTGCCACAGTTTGTTGCCGTTGTGTTGACCAAGTAACAGCTGCTTCATTTTTCATAAAGACATAGCCAGTTATGGATCTCCTTGTCTCTATATCATTAGCAAAATCAGCATCGCTATATCCAATTAATTCTGTATACTCTGCATCAGATTTATAGTTTAATCCATAATCCTTTGTGTCTTTAAGATATTTAAAAATTTTCATTACAGCATTCCAGTGCGAGTCATCGTATGAATGTAAGTATCTGCTTACCTGACTCACTGCAAACATGAGATCGGGTCGGCTTACTGTTGCTGCATGTATCAGAGATCCAACTGCCTCGCGGTACGGATAATCCTTTTTAGGTCTGTCATCCGCCTTCTGGAGTTTCACATGCGGGTCAGCAGGAATACTATTGGAATTAGCATTTTGCATATTAAATTTCTTTAACAAACTGTTAATATAACTTGTTTGATGAATAAAAATTCCTTTTTCATGTCTCTCAATTTGCATACCAATGAAATTTCTTAAATGAGGACTTACTTTTAGATCAAAATTAGATTTAAGATCATTAATCACTTCCATTATCACTGATTTATCTCTACAGATTAATAGTCCGTCATCTACATACAGACATAGATAACAAGTGAGTCCTTTTATTTGTGCTATATACACACATTGATCTGCATTACTTTTCTCGAATCCAAATTTCTTAAGGGCTGAATCAAATTTCTGATTCCAACACCTGGGCGATTGCTTTAGCCCGTACAAGGATTTAATAAGTTTACATACCTTGTTTGGCTCGCAGTCCAGTCCCTCAGGTGGCTCCATCAGTATATATTCATTCAGTTGTCCATACAGGAAGGCAGTAGTGACATCAAATTGGATAATTTCTAATTTTTCTTGAGCTGCAATAGATATTAATAATCGAATGGAATCGTATCTTACTGTCGGTGAAAAGGTTTCCTCATAATCAATTCCTTCCTGTTGTGCATAGCCCTTTGCACACAGACGAGCTTTATATATAGGACCTGTAGGATCATCTTTTATGCGGAAAACCCATTTGCATCCAATCAACTTGGCATTCTGGGGCTTTTCTATCATTGTCCAAGTTCCATTATGATGGTGAGCTTGAAGTTCTTTTCCAATTGATATTTTCCATTGTTCAGACTCTGGGGAAGCAATTGCTTCATTATAATTGAATGGAACAGTAACATCTTCATTAGAACACAAGTAACTTTGTCCATAATCAAATTTTGAAATTAACTTTTTGTTTCTAGGCCTGAAAGTAATATTTTTCGGAGATGGTGTTTTAAACTTTTCATTTGGTGAGTAATCACTCGTAGAATCATTCGTTTCAGTGAAACAATCTGTGTTTGTGGATTGTGGCGAATCAATCGCTTCGGAGACTTCAGGTGATTGCCCGTCATTTGTTTCAGATGATGAATCACACGTTGAACTGTCTATTGTCAAATCCACCGGAACATAATTTCTTTTAATTGTTGATTCTAGAAAAACAGCATCTTTACTTTTTATTACTGTTCTGGATCCTGGTAATAAAAATCTGTAGCCTTTTGTATACTCACAGTATCCAATAAATATAGCTTTTTGTGCCATGGGATCCCATTTTCTTCTTTTCTCTTTGGGAAGATGTATCATGGCTTCACAGCCAAACACTCTTAGGTGTTGTAAACTTGGTTTCTTTCCTGTCCAAATTTCTTGTGGAGTCTTGTAGTTCAGTGACCGAGTTGGTGTCCTGTTGATAACATAAGTAGCAGTGTGAATGGACTCTGCCCAGTACATCTTTGGTAAGTTTGCATTAATTAACAAACACTTTGCTTTCTGTACTAATGTTTGATTCATACGTTCAGACACTCCGTTTTGTTGAGGAGTGTATGGATTGGTAGTTTGATGTATTATTCCTTCACTTTTAAGAAACTCAGAGAAGCTGGAGTTGACATATTCAAGGCCATTATCAGAGCGAAGGCATTTTATACGACATTCGAGTTGTTTCTCGACTTGATTCTTAAACTCTTTAAATTTCTCTAAAGCATCTGACTTATTATGTAAAAAGTATACAAATACCTTTTTAGAATAATCGTCGATAAATGTCATGAAATATCTTGCACCTCCTAGCGATCTTGTTTCCATTGGGCCACAAATGTCTGAGTGTACCAATTCCAATAATTTTGTGGTTTTTGAAACGCTTTGTTTGAATGGCAACCGTTTCTGTTTTCCTTCTAAACAAGTAATACAGGTTAATTTATTATCTTTCTTAGTTATTTTAACACCTTCAGTGTTTTCAACTACTTTAGTCAAATCTTGGAAATTTAAATGGCCCATGCGTTGATGCCATGTATAAATATCCTGCTCATCAACATCTGAAATATATGCCTGTTCACATTTTACATTTAACTTGTACATGTTGTTAATTAAGCTTGCGGTGGCAACAATCACATTATTTTTATTCAAAATAATACAGCCTTTACTGTTAAACTTTACTTGGCCTCCATTCTTAATGATTTGACTAACAGATATTAAATTTGTTGCCAGCTCAGGTACATATAATACATCTTGAAACATAATTTTATTATACTGACCTTTGTCATTGCAAACTTCCAAAACCAACTGTCCTGCACTTTGTACTGATAATAACTTGTCATTCGCTACCTTTATTGTCTTCGTAGAAGTTGTCTTTTCATTTTGAAGCATATTTTGACAATTTATCATGTGCATGGAAGCGCCGGAGTCTACATACCATGACTGATAGCTGTTGTTTGTTGTAGAAGCTGAAAAAGCTGCAACATAGCTTGTATTTTTATTAACTATATTTTTATTATTCTCATTTGACCTTTTATGCCAACAATTTTTACTCAAATGTCCATATTTGTTACAATGAAAGCATCTTGGACCTTTCTTATTACTTTTGGGCGTTTTGGGCTGATTAATTTTTGAGTTTGTATAAAGTGCGGTAGTGTCTGATGCCTTTACTTCCTGTAGTAATTTGTTTTTCACTAAATCAGCACTAATCTTCATACCTGAACTTTCTAAGCCCATTATCATTGGCCTATATATGTCTGGCAAGCCTGCCAGCATTAATGTGCCCAACCATTCATCGTCCACATGGAATTTTATATTCCTTAACTTGTGCGCTGCTGACATTATCTTATTTACATAGTCTTCGACAGACATACTATTTTCTAAATTGGTATTAATGAGTTCTTTTAACAATCCCACTTTTCGGGTCAGTCCGCTGTCCTCAAATGCTTTTGCTAAATTTTCCCATACCTGTTTTGCATTTTCGGCTTCTTGAATGTGCACATATAAAATTGGGTCTACCAATAATATTAACTTACTCTTGGCTTTGACGTCTTGTTTAACTGAATTAGGGTCTGCAGCCTCTGGTTCTTTGATGATGCAACTATACAAATCCTCGTGTTGCAAGTATGCTTTGACCGCAAAACTCCAACTTGACCAATTGTCACGGCCAGTTAACTTCTCGATCGACATCATTGAATTATTTCCAGCCATATTTGTATTGCATTCACATTCAATAGCTAAAAAGCAAAGAAAACTCACTTGCGAGCGCGGTAACCGAAAGTGAGGTTATACTCGCCACTTTTTCTCGAAACTTTAAACGGCAGGTTGGGGCGGCTCTTATTTTTTTTGTCCACTTTTACTAACCACGCTCTGCTACCATGTTAACATGTGGACAAAAACACGGAGAGATATAAATAACGTTTATTTAACTTTAGTTTAGCGTCTAGCGAACTTGACAAAAAGTATGGCGGACACAGAGAGACAATTTTGGAGGGAACAACAAGAAAAATGATCATAGAGCAAAGTCATAGATAAGTTACAAGTTATGATCATAGATTAAATAATTACCATGAACAATGTTAAGAAGGCGCGGGAATTTAAAAATTTAATTGACATTTTACTTTAACAAGAAATGTTAACTTAATTTTTTACTACTTTATGGATAATATAATAAAAGTCATACCTATTTTGTGTAATTTTTTTGTATAATATTATAACATTGTCTATACCTTGGTACTTTTTGCTGAGCTAAGCTTTTCCAGAATTGTTTATGCAGAAGAGTAACATGGATACGTATTTAAATATAGAGGAGACGCTAACACTTTTATTCCATACAAACGTATTCCCCAATTTCCTTCTTGGATAATGCGTCTAGACGAATGATTTTTATACAATATTGGGATCTGTGAAAGCTATGCCTCTACGTTCGATTTTTTTTAATTTACTTACTAATAAATAAAAAATATGACCCTTCAAAAATTGCAAAAAATTAATGTTCCGTACCCCGCCAATCAACCGACCATGAAACGAATTTGAAAGATCTTTAAGGTAAAATAAAAACGTAGAGGCATAGACTCAGCCTATCTAAAGGTATTTAAAAAAATAAATAGATAAGCTCTATTTTGAAGGAGGAATCAGAGAAATACGTTACCTCGATTTACTGTATCTGTCTCTATCACAATACACGTGCCAGCGCAGGGTGCCAGTTTGAACTTTGGATACAGAAAAGCCAATACTAAATCTGCATCAAAGAATGGCTACTGAGGAGTGGTGGCTTAAGTTTCCTGTGTTCCAACTTCGAAGTTCCAGCACATTCTAATAATATTATAATACTAATACTTTTAACTGTGGCGCCCAATTTCTTCTTGGTATTTCGCTCACTGATGAGGGCTGCCCAATATCGGGATGGTTGGCGCTCATTGGGATTTGGGGGAGGCCTACGTTCAGCAGTTGACGGCAATAGGTTGATGATGATGATGATGATGATTTCGCTCACACAAACAAACTCGCGCCATTTCTTCCGATCCTGTGTGATCTTGGCATGTTTCAGCTCGCAACACAATCAGGTCCTTTTCCACCTCAACCCACGCTGTCTAGTAGAAGTAGTATAATATACTAATGACTAATGACATTCTTTTAGCTTCTGAAAAGCGAAGCAGAACGTTTTCATAGTTCTTGATGTACCAATTACCATCAAAGTAAAAAAAAACATAAGTGGAGTGCGGACCTAATTGATTTGGTCGGGTTATGTCAAGCCCAACTGAGAGACCTCGAGACCAGAATATAATGACCTGTCATATTATGCCTAAGAATTAATTTTCTCTGATGGTACATTTTGTCACAAGTCACAACTCATATATCTGTGTCTCTGGTACACAATGAACGCAGACCGCTATCTCCAATTTCTGATCCATAGGTCATTGAAAAATTGTGTAACTGAAAAATTATAATATTTTTGTAATGTATGATCCTGTGGAGGAAATAAGCAGAGATTCGTGTAGGTAGGTAGGTACCTACTTAGTATATTTTTTCCTAGCTACTGATTCTTTTTTATGTCTGATTTTTTAAAATACATAGTTGTTTCCAGGGTAATAAAACAAATCATTATATTAAATAGGTATTTATTATATTAATTGCACCTACAACATTGATATAACGCGGTAAAAAACTAACGTTATTGTCAAATACCAGGCCGCCTTTTTCAGAAAAAGGTTAAAGAACATAAACACGAAAAATATATAAAACATAAAAAGGGCAACAAAGTCTTTGGTTCTGAAAAGAAACATCGAAAGAATAGCACCATTCGAAGACAAGAAAAATAACAATGATAAGTGTTGTGCATGCAGGTGAATACTAAAAATATTTAAACTTTAACTTCAAATAATATAAAAAAATATTTTTTACTTAACTAATTTCAATATAAAATTATTGTCTGAAAAGTGTTTAAAAGAAGCGCTTTCTTACATAACTATTTTTTTTACTTTTTTTCTACAAATTCCGACAAAGCCCAATGACCGAATGCGGCACCTACGCGTTTCGGTGCACGTAATGTTTGGGAACATAAAATGTGAGCACTTCCGTTTGATACACTCCTGACCCAATTTGTTACACTTAGTTCTTTTTATTGATCTCGCTCGTTAGTTTTACAACAAAATTGTTATTTCATATGAATTAATCGTAAAAGAAAATAATAGAAAAAGACATGATTGCAAAAATTTACAAATATCGCTTCTACCAGCAACTTTTAAAAACATAAAGATGAATTCATGAGATGAAGCAAAATAGTGACGATAAATAATGCTAAATAATGGCTAACATTAAGTAATGAATGTATGATGACGTAAAATTATACAAAAATGGCTATGCACAACACTAAAGAAAAAAAAAGTATCTAGGAATAATATTGAAACTTTATTTCGGTTGGCCACCGTTAAAACGTTTTCCGCGATATCAGTTCTTACAACAACTAGTCGAATTTACAGTAATATAAAAACACGATCAATAGACTTAGTGTATATTTAAGTAATGAAATATAACATCTGCAGTTTATGCATATAAATAAAATATTATACATCATATTGGGACGGAGTAAAGACGTTTACAATAAACTATATAATATTATCAACGCCACGAAGCGATTGTTATAATCATTATTTATGCAATATAATATTTAAAAAGTAGGTGTATTATAATTATTTCGTAGGATCCATATGGTAACTATATGTTTCGAGACCCGTTACATTGTCGACAACCCTAAGACTACGACTGAAATATTATCACCTAGGGTTGTCGCTTCTAGTTTTCGCTTATAATATAAACATTATAAAAATATTCATTCTAGCAGCCTTGAATCTGTTCTCGTTCCTAGTAAGTAGTATAAAATATTATGTTATTTTTAATATAAATTACCTCCTTGTACTTCCATCTAGCAGTGCCCATACGCAAGATCGTGTTTTTATCATCCCTCACTTAAAGCTACAACATCATGAATGCAACTAACGAAAAAAGGTACTTTTTTAGGAATAATTAACATTCTTAGAACTCAACAAAATAATTATTACTCTTAATATCCCATAGCTGATAATCCATTAGTCTTGTATATGTACTTAAACAATCCAAATATTTACAATCACATAAAATTTAAGTAGTAATGAGATATAAAAGTATCTTAATCGTAATCAAATATATTATCACTGTAGACCAATTATAGCTAAAGCTAGATCTTTTATATCTCCTTACGTAACGGCCCGGCCGCACCTGCGTCTATCGTCTGAAGCTTCGTGCTATGAGACGATACTATTGGACGATACACGCAGATGGTTCAATAGTATCGGTTTTAGCGCGAAGCACTACGCATATGCGGCTGCGGCATAAGACTTGAAGATATTAATAGTAACGAACTTTGAATTTAAAGAGGCTCAAACATGTTAATCAAATACAATGATTACAGTCATGAGCAAATATCGCGCCTCTTTAATTTCAAAATAAACTTTCAAAGTAGCATACAAGAAAATAAGAGACATACCAATAAATGATCAAAAATTATATACAACCAATTTACACAATAATTACTATATTACAATAAACGCTAAACCTATATTTTACAAATTAATGAAAATGATACTAAGTCGAAATTAAATACCGTATGATAATGTTACAAAGCGATGCTGTACAATTTGTATAAAACGGTTTTGAACCAAGTGACAGCCCTAGCGATTTAGTGGATGAAAACGAAAAAACTTATTTTATTGGCAGTGTTAAATTGAGCTAGAGCTTGTAACAGCTTTTTAAAATCTCCATAAAACATAACAAAAAAGTAACAACCTAAAACATCACAAATAAAATTTTAGAAGCAAGTAACACAAACTCAAAATATGTGACAATAGACATTTTACTTACTTACTACCTAAAAATGTACAAATTTATATTTAGTATGATGTATAAAAATATGGATTTCCATTTTGCGTAAAAGTGTTACAAATCGATCCTATTTTGGCCGCTACAACTGAGATCACATACAGGCCAGAGAATAGTTTTTTATTGTCTGAATAGCGTTAATAGTCAAGGAGCCCTAGAACAAATTTTTTTGTGATTACTAACAAGCAAATTTTTTGTGAGTAGCTACATTTTGATAAGACGAACAACATTTTTATTTTCGAAAAGTCTCGAAAGTGGTAGCTAACAGAGATAGAAAGGATTTCATACTTTGACTTGATGGTCCTAAAATATGGATTGTTTTATTTGTAGGACAAGGTTACTCTTAAATTATATAACTATTAACCTACCAACATCCAAAAAATCAGCTGGTCAGAGTTCCGTTTTAGGGTTCTGTAATCATCAAAACTTGGTTGACTACTGTACCCTAAAACGGAACCCTAACCAGCTGATTTTTTGTATATTGGTAGGTTAATAGTTATATAATTTAAAAGTAACCTTGTCCTACAAATAAAACAATCTATACTATTTTAGGACCATCAAGTCAAAGTATGAAACTCTTTCTATATTTCTTAGCTACCACTTTCGTCGAGATTTTTCGAAAATGAAAATGTTGTTCGTCTTATCAAAATGTAGCTACTCACAAAAAATTTGCTTGTTAGTATAATCACAAAAAAATTTGTTCTAGGGCTCCCGTACCATAAATACACCACGATTGTAAAAAAAGCACAATAATCTAAATTGAATTTTATCTTTGACAAAGTAGGTTACGATAGAGTATTATTTAGCTAACTATTATAACGTTGAAGAGGCGTCACTTTAAGTCTAATGCACGTATCACACGGAGTCTTTGGGAGAACCCTTCTAACTCCATCTGAAACAATAAAATATTTATAAAAATATATACATGCATCATTCATAGTAAACACGTATCCACTTTGATTAGTAATAAGTGCAAGTGATTAGGGCAGGTGATTAGTAATGAGGTAAATGTACGTGTAGACAGCGACTGATTAGTGCAAGTCCTTTAATTTCTTCTAATCACTAACCACTTGCACTAGTCACCTGCACTCGCACTAATAAAAGTGAATACAGGCCACAGATATAGGCCCTTAGATCAACTTGCACTGGGCAAGCCTAGGCAAAATATCGTGATACCACTTGCATAATAAAATATACGAAGAATAAGAGTTATTATGATATTTGGTCGCTGTTAAGCATTTGTCTCCTAACCCACATTTTTTTTCTTTTTCTTGTTCTAAATCATCTAAAGAACATACAGTGCATTGAGATCCTAACTCAATACGATTTTTTTGGGTTAGTACACAAAATATTATGCTTAACAGCGTCCATTGGAACGTCGCGTTGGAAGGATTAAAACAAATACTAGATTTTGACCCCCCTACCAGACGTTAAAACAATGTTGATTAACAACAATAAAACTAAGCAGTAGACTCATCATTAAAGCATAATAATTTAAGTTGATTTGCATGCTGCTGTGTTTACCTATAAATCTAAGTCAATTAAGATAACAATGTAATTATTATAGGACTCCATAAAAAACGTCTTGTTTGCATGTTCTTAATTGAACTAATAATATGAATTACTTTTTTAAGCCTTAGTTCTAGCATCTACTATATCATGTAGGCACAGGAAAATATTACTACAGCATGAAGGTTTAATAATTATTGATTTATGAATAAATGAAGAAGAATAAAAAGTACGTGTGAAATGACAACAAAACTTAAGCCATTGGTAAGCAAGTAGATGTTTAGCTCTTGATAGTCATCAAGAGCTAAACATTTGTAATAAAAAAAGAAAAAAATCGACCTATATTTCCAACAAAGGTAAAGTCAATCATAACCGCGGTCCGCGACCGATTTTTTTGTATTTTTTCCGGTTAAAAAAAAAACAAAAGTGTGTCAGTATACTTGAGAGCCATTACATAAGGCGGAAACATGATGGCCGACTTTCACGAATTACATAAGCACTTGCATAACAGTCCCAGAGACCTAATGTCCCACTATCTTACGTCATACTTATTATATTTTTTGGCGTTTGAAGTTGAATGTTAGATGAAAGTGGAACGTGCGATCGGTCAGTGTTGCAATGTTGACGCTACATCTTTGCTCTTGACTCGTCTTAATGAATTTGTTAATTTTACACGTGTTTGTGTGCTGTGACATAGTTTTTTTATGACCTATTGTTTTATTTTTGTAAATTATATTATTTAGTGAATTATAGGAATGTAACAACCCTGACGAGAAAATTTTGTATCGCCGATCTACAAAAGAGATGTGGATTGCGAGTTTTATGAATTATCAATTAAAAAGTTTTATCAATAACGAAAAACTTTGTTTTGGAAAATAAAATGCCTTTGCAAAAATTGAAAGAAAAAAAACAAAAAGTGAGATTTCAATTGGTACAAGATCTGTAAACAAAATCTCTTCGCTTCATTCAATGAAAATATTATTATCATCCTTCACAGTTTATTAAATTACCGTATAATATAATTTTACTGTAAGTTTATTAAATTACCGTTTATTATAATTTTACTGTATCTCACATCTTCAGTTGCATCAGACTATGCTGACTGTCCATAGAAAGTGTATATGACCTTTTTATGACTCGACCTATTACGTTCAGTAAACACTGCAGATTCACGCAACGGATTTTTGATTGATCAAAACAAGAACAAACAGATATCTTTAGTTTTCCTTAAGACCTAGATATGACGATGGGTAGCTGTAAAAATAGCCAATTGAATACAGACACTACGGATTTACATAAGTATCTTATATTTTTTACAGTTTGCCAAAATTTGACGGGGCTTAAAATACACTTATCAAAATAATATTATGATCTTTACAGTTTAACTAACTGTTTGCAATAAAATATGTAAGTATTTTTATATCTGATTCTGCATGATAAAAGGGCAAATATTATAGCTCATAAATCATATTAAGTTACTTCTAACTACTAAAATATGCCTTTTACAATCGTCAGGTAACTTTCCAAAAAAAAACTTTGTTACAAACACATTTTTTCTATAAAAAGTCTATTAAAAGTATGTCTTTATTCCTCAAGTTAAAGTTACATGATGAAAAAAAAATTATTTTCAACACTTTTTTATTATTTAAGAGTTTTAATATTTCATAAAATTTCAATTATTTATTAATCCTGATAGCTATATCAAATCCATTACATATCTGGCTATACTCTCACATTTTATAGCGTCATAAAATTGCGTTAACTCTACTTACATTTAGAGCTCTACAAAACATTGTCCCAACGGGTTATGTCATAAAAAAATCACAGTTTCTCGGTCAACGACCTCGCAGCCGAAACTCTGTGGGCAATGCACTCTGCTGCACTATACAGATAGAGATCGGGCTAGTTGAACGATAACGACTCTACATCTCAGTGCAGAGAGCTGCGTTAAATTTTAATTATCCTCACTAATAATTGTAGTTTTTTCAACATTGACAAAATTTTTTTGTTTTTATTTACGTAGATTTAATAAATATGCCATGCGCCAGGTATAAAATTAGTTTGATTGTTTTTAAACTAATTTTTAAGTAATAAATATATTATTTATTATTACTTAATAGTTATTACGAACAATTTTGTTAAAAAAGATGGCATTGAATGATTATTTAAAATTATTGCTTTATTTTATCAAAAATTAAGTAATATGTCGAAACTCGAAAGCTCATGTCTCATGAGCTTTGCTAGGTAATGCTAGGCCGTCGATCGATCAGACTCAAGATTTATGCAAAAATATATTTATATTCGGTAGATATTAATAATATTTAGACTATAAAGATCAACGTGTGAAAACTAAAACATGAAATGTTATACAGTAAAAAGTAAAAACGTATGCAAATATAGGCCTATAATTTTAACCTAATCCATAGACATTAAGCTTATGTAAGCAATAATGACAATGTATCAGTGACGTAACAATCATAAATGTGGGTTAAATTAATAAAAAAAGTCACACCCACAACACGCAGTACGCACACAGGCGAGTGAAAGTACGCCGCGCCGTGAGATTGTCATTCCACGTCCGACCGCCGCGCCGAGCGGACGTGCCTCGCGACATGACTCATGTTTTTTGGATGTTTGTATTATGCAGAAAACTTTATATTTGAAAGATACAAGCTTAATGAAAGCAAAAAAAAAACACGCGTGAAAACTTTTCAACGCATGAACATTATGTTCCAAACCACGATGCATTTTATACAAATGTTGACATTAACTGTTGAGGTTTTGTGACTCGCCTCTAGTTTTGGTCCATAGGTCAATTTTCTGTATTGACCTTATAACCTACTAGTACCTAATAACACCATGGTCTAGTGGTTTAGAACGTGCGCGTGGCTCTCGACCCGGAGGTCGTGGATTAAATTTTCTCGTTAGAATAAATAAATATCTTCTTTACAATTTAGTATGCTTAGATAATGCAGGCAGATCATCCTTAGTCTTAATGTTCTATGGATCATGAGTCGGATAGGCATGTAAAATTTTGGCCCTGAGCCCTGACACTTGATTTTTTAAGCACCAAATTGTAAAATGTTTTTTGAAAGTTAAAAATTGGTACTTGAGTAATAACTACTTAATTTAGAATTATCGTTTCAGTTAAATGAGATTAATAGTTTTATAGTATTCGTTTTGTTAAGAGATGTTTTACCCTAATACAGTAGATAATATTATACTGTACATAAAAAATAAATAAAAGAACCGTGCCTTCCACTTATAAAATGTTTTTTTATGTATTTGTAGGTCAAGTTTTTCAATAAACAAGCTAAGAAGTGCTCCTTGAGGTATGAATTTTACTCTTGTTTATCATAATACGCGGTGAATCAGCTATTTATAAATAGATAAAGATAGCAGCGATGTCTAAGAATAGATACAGAAAACTGAGACTGTTAGGGTGCGTCCAGAATCCAGATTTGGGTCAAGTAAATATGTGTTTGACAAAAAAGAATAGGAAATATTACGCAAAGATTGAAACAGATGGCTCTACTATACATAATATAGTAAATAATACGACCAAAATCCGACATGCACAGTGCACACGTCATGATTATCTGAATATTGACAGCTAAACGCTATCAAACTTGTTGTAAAATTACTGTTTAAACTGATGCTGCATTCTAGTGAAAACATTGCAGTAATATACCCTTTAGACTTTAGGTATAGAGACCCCTTTAGGTATATCGTATAATTTCTAAATCACATAAAAAGTACAAAAAATCTTATGAAATCAAATTAAAAATTAGGGAAATCATGATTATAAACAAAAATTTTTAAAAATATTTTGTCTGTGGTAATACGATTATGAAGCAAAAATTTCGCCATCTATCGTAAGTACTATCAGAGATGTTCCTAGGCAGATGGGGGACCTACGTAGTTTGGTCGCGTACTTACGATTCACGTCAAACCCAGCACACCCACAGTTATTAACATTGAATCGAGATGACCCGACTAACTGACGTTGGTCTGTCAACTGCCTGCCGCCTAGGAATCAATTTCCTCGATGGTACATTTCGATTTAGTTTACTCTTTCTTTACAGACTGTTTACACGACGTCATTTCTAAATATTTCACCGCAGTCATGGTCGCGTGTAAATGCCATTAAAATGGTAATAGACTTTACCAATACTAAGGGCCTGTCTCACCACTTCCTGATAAGTGCCGAATAGGCTATCCACCAATTAACTTGACAGATCGGGTGACGGGATATGGAGAATCTGTCAAAAAAGTTGTAAATAGCCTATTAGCTATGTCCACACTGTGCCTTTTTCTATTCATAAAGGGCATGCATCATAGCGCAGTCAACAGAGCACGTGAGGCATGCCCGCGAGGCATGCCCTCTGACCGTATCCAAAACTTTCGACATTTTCTTTAAAGAAAATGTTGCGTTCGTTGACGTATTCACTATTCAATTATTGAATGCGCCAATATGAAAGTTGAATGTCAAAAGATGATGAAAATTGAAGATGAAAGACGTGCACAATAAGAATAAAATATATTGTGTACAAGAATAAAATAAAATATATTGTGCTAGTTTAAGACAGTGATTTTTCAGCCCAGCTACCATAATGTCTAATTATATCTACTATAAAACGTTCTGCGTTTAGTGACTTATAAGTGCTTATAGTCACTAAGCGCATCATTCTATCCTAGTAATGCATATTCTATTACCAAGTTTGGTTAGGACAATGCAGGCTGATCAGTGATTGACAAGTAAGATGATCCATGCGTCGGATGGACATTGGACATGTAAAAAGTCGGTCGTGCCTGATCTCTCGCCAGTCGTGTCGGTCTGCCATCCCACTGGGTTATTAAAGTAAAGGAATAGATAGTGCTCTTGTGTACTGCGCACATACTTGGGCACCATAGAATTACCCCTGCGTAGCTGGCCTGGTTTGCATGAAAGCGACCACCGTCACCGAAACCGAGTGTGGGAGCTATTATTATTATTATTATTCTATTACCTTTTCATTTTACATCGATTATGTAGTTTACAATAAAAAAAAGTTTCACAACATTGTATAAATAAAGCATGTTTATATTGTCGATGGAAAATGGATTTTTATGCAATTAAAGGAAAATAGACCAGCGTGTGATAACGCGCTATCTTTCTTATTTAATTAATGTATTATCACTCTACGGCTAAGTCAAAGCATTTACGAGAATATAAAACATTAAGAATATAGAAAAAGACAAAAGTTAAAAATATTAATTTACTAACTACAAAAATAAATGAGTTGGAACTTGGAGGCAAAACCTTCAGACATTTGACAAATAGCTTATGTTGAAGAGTTTCAGATTACCGTGAATTTATCGAGGAAGTCTGTATAACATAACTCTACAACCAATAGAAGCGTTGAATAAGTGGAAAATGTAGAAAAAAATTGGGAAAATCTTTAGTGTTGACGCCGACGTAGTCGCGGACAAGCTTGTTTAAAATAAGGTTACGTCTAGGCTTTTATTCATATTATAGTAAGTTAACTGTATTGTGAAGGTTACAAACAGAATATAGACGCATTAAGAACAATGGGTATGTTTTATAACGTGACTACTACTACTAGATCCGGGACTCCATTGCGCCGAAATTCGTTTATCGCACAGTCACCGTACATTTTTTCGCAACAAACTATATCCTATGTCCTTTCCCTTCACAGTAAAATTATGCCAAGACGTGTAACATTTATTAGTTCCAAGGATTAATCATAAAGTGATAAAAAGACAGATAGACTTAAGCATTTATAATATTAGTATGTTTCGATCTTACGAAATTCGCACTCCATTTTGTAAATAGGTATGTAGATTGTAGAGTATTGCGTAGTGTCAGTCAAGGCCAAGGTTCGCCGACCTGTTTTACAGTTCGTCTAACTTCGACCTAGTTTTGCCGCATGTAAACATTGCCGATTTGGTCTTTGCGATCTTCACATTCGCGAGATGGTCTTAAAGTAAGTGGGTCACAATTATGTTATAAAGAATACGCTCTTCTTGACATAAAAAGGTAAAGCTTATCTAAATATATAAAACTCAAAGGTGACTGACTGAAATGGTGATCTATCAACGCACAGCCTACTGGACGGATCGGGCTGAAATTTGGCATGCAGGCAAATGTTATGACGTAGGCATCCGCTAAGAAATGATTTTGATCAATTCCACTCCCAAGGGGTTAAAATAGGGGATGAAAGTTTGTATATAATAATTAATAATACTTCATAACGCGAGCGAAGCCGCGGGCAATAGCTCGTAACTTATAAGTTACTAGATGACTCTCGCAACTCGTTGTGCGATAATTCGTTTATCGCGCGGGAACCGTACATTTTTCTGGGACAAAAAGTATCCTATGTCATTTCAAACGACGTCGGTCCATCAACTGCCTAGGAATCAATTTCCTCGATGGTACAATGGCTTTACATTTTTATTTTGTAGAACTGTTAAGTATAGTATCGCGTCTTGCTGTATCTCGTTTCGGTGTGAGTTGTCGCAGTTGCTTTTATCAATGACATTACACTCTGATTAGTCACACCGGATATAAATACCTACACTATAGGCTAAGATAAGAAAGATAGATCTTCTATCGTTTGTGACGTTTTGAACAATTATTCAGTTTTTTTGTGCTGCAGATAGGTCGAGTAGCCCTGATGTCACTTTGGCCCTTGACTTGAGACTCCTTCACAGTAGAGTACCGTACTCAACTCAATGCTGCTCATAAATTGAACGATGTGGTTGGGTTGGTGCCACGAATTTCCTCTACAATAGTACAAGAGTACAGTGTAAGAACAGTGAAAAGTTAAATTTAGCGGTAGATTAAATCACATGAACAGGAAACACAAGTGTTCAGATTGCTCGGTGTTTGAAACTATCTTATAAGATATTTAGACCATTCTAAATATCTTAACACCGAGCAATTTGAACACCAAGTATTTCCTGTTCATGTGATTAATCTACCGCAAAATTTTACTTTTCACTATTCTTACTCTTCATAATATTTTCTATGACGAGTGATTGCCATTCGTTTCCAGATGATTTTTCCAGACCTTTTTTTAAATTCTTTTCAAATTTACGTAGTAAATTTGAGTAGCTTTCACGTGGTTTTCCCTATATTTATGCTAAACAATCGGTCTACTTTTGAAGGATATAATCATCTAAATAAAATCTATGTCATTTTACCAAAGTTTCTGGATGTAAGTGAAAAAATCGTATTTAATTTCGATGGTAAAATCTATGCCATCCTAGGACTCTACCTATATGTATATATCGTAATAACTACTAAAGTTCATAAACCAAAAGGCTTGAGAAAAGGCTTGAGGTAAAAGACAGAACTTCATAATAAACAGGGTGTAAAAAAACTAAGTGATAATATTTTAAGGTGTGAGCGTGTTCCTTATAATACATAGTTCACTGTAAAAGTGCAGCGCTGAGAGTGCATTTTTTTGTGATTTGTATGGGTGAGCACACGCGTCATAATTTTTTCTATACGAAGTTGAAAAAAGTTGCTTTTTCAGCGCTGCACTTTCACCACACTATTATCTATTCTGTGCTTTCACAGTGAACTCTATACAGGGGACCCCTACACAACCTTAAGTATTATCACTTACCCCCTTACTAATAAACGTTGTATAAGCTTATACAGCGTTTATTAGTAAGAGAGTTAAGGTTTTGTTACACACTGTATTTTATACTATTTTCGACAACTGAGGGGTTAGTGCGAGTTTTATTCGATCATACGCATCGAGCGCGTAAGCGCGAATTTATATGGGATCAAAGCAGTATCCACGTTAGCCAGTAGATGGCGCTGCTTCGATCCCATATAAATTCGCGTTTACGCGCTCGATGCATATGATCGAATAAAACTCGCACTAACCCCTCTGAGTAGTAATAGTTTAAATAACATGCCAAAACTAGAAACAAGTTACTAACATGTTTGTAGTTTTGGGAATACTATCTGTTCATAGTATTTAGGCCGCTTGATAACAGTGACACACATACGATATATCTGCCAAAACAAACAAACATACCTGATATCGATTTACCCACGATCTAATATCTCTAATCGTCATCTGACACCAACAACCAAACTTAAATGGCACCTTACAAGCAGGAATTTAAAAAAAATGGCCAAGTGCGAGTCGGGCTCGCGCACGAAGGGTTCCGTACCACAATAGAGCCACCAAAATAGACTGAAAATTGTGTTTTTTGTATGGGAGCCCCCCGCAGGACTGACTTTTTACATGCCCATCCGACGTATGGATCATCTTGCTAATTGTCTGACAATTAGTTGAGCAGCCTGCATTGTCCTAACTAAACTTGGAAATAACATGTTTCCAACGCGAGAATCGAACTCACGACCTTCGAGTCAAGAGCCAAGCTCTTAACAACTGGACCACGGAGGCGTTTTGTGTGTATGTGTGCCACTCAAGAAATTCCTTCGCTGATATTATATTCGGAATACCCCTGACCAAAAATAGTACTTAAGTAGGTAGGTAGTGTAAAGTAAGTGAGGGTAAGATCGGCACATTTGGTGTGTCATCCATACTAATAATAATAAATGGGTGTGTCTGTCTGTTACCTCTTTACACCCAAGCCGCTGAACCGATTTTGCTGAAAACTGGTATAAAGATACTGTGAATCCCGGGAAAAGACATAGGATACTTCTTATCCCGGAAAAATGTACCTATGGTTTCCGCGCGGTAAACAAATTTTGGCGCAACGGAATTGAGGGCATTATCTAGTAAATCTTAACCACCGAATAAATAAAACCAGTAGGCCAACCACGAAATGGTTTTGAGACTCAAACATTCGGACGAGAATGCCGCGTCTTGCTCTAACAACGTCATTTCACGTTTGTTAGAGCAGGATGCGGCATTCTCGTTCGATTGTTTGAGTCTCAAAACGGTTTCGTGGTACAAGGCCAGCTACGGAACATCAGAAATCCAGCATAGTGTAACATACTAACCTCTTCTATTGAGTTTTGCTTATCTTACCCCAGCTTAAACATGAAATCAATATTATCAGGATTATTACTTTAACATAAATTAACTATAGTGTTTTAGTCGAACATCCATTTACATAATATACGAGCTTTTGCCTGCGGCTTCGCTCGCGTTAAAAATTATTATTATATACAAACTTTCTTCCCCTATTTGAACCCCTTGGGGTGGGAATTTATCAAAATCCTTTCTTAGCGGATGCCTACGTCATAACATCTACCTGCATGCCAAATTTCAGCCCGATCCGTCCAGTGGTTTGGGCTGTGCGTCGATAGATCACCATGTCCTTTGAGTTTTAAATATATAAGATACGAGCTTTTGCCCGCGGCTTCGCTCGCGTTAAGAATTATTATTATATACAAACTTTCTTCCCCTATTTGAACCCCTTGGGGTGGGAATTTATCAAAATCCTTTCTTAGCGGATGCCTACGTCATAACATCTACCTGCATGCCAAATTTCAGCCCGATCCGTCCAGTGGTTTGGGCTGTGCGTTGATAGATCACCATGTCAGTCAGTCACCTTTGAGTTTTATATATATAGATATAGCTGCTAAAACATAATTATAAAATTTAGGGCCTTCACACCTTTGGCGGCATGTGCGCAAAGTTCAATGACCGCGACGCTCGCCTACGAGCAAGTGCTACGTAGTACTACGTAGCAACAAGTCAACGAATACTTGTGTTCTAATTATCGCTGACTTCTGAAAAGTTTTGTTCAAAATAAGTATCAAAATACACATTTTGAGCGTAGAAACTAGAAACCTACCACCGGTTCGGGAACTAGTAAACCTTAAGTACTAGTTTATTAAATAGTTTATTAAATAGGGCCTGTTTCACCAAATCCTGATAAGTGCTGGATAGGCTATCCACCACTTAACTTGACAGATTTAGGGCCTGTTTCACCACTTCCTGATATGTGCTGGATAGGCTATCCACCACTTAACTTGACAGATTTAGGACCTGTTTCACCACTTCCTGATAAGTGCTGGATAGGCTATCCACCACTTAACTTGACAGATTTAGGGCCTGTTTCACCACTTCCTGATAAATGATGAATATCCACCAATTAACTTTACAGAATATCGAGTATGGAGAATCTGTCGAAAAGTTGTGATTAGCCTATTCGGTACTTTATCAGAAAATTGTGAAACAGGCCTTAAGTATAGAGAATTTGCCAAAAAGTTGTGGATAGCCTATCCAGCACTTTATCAGGAAGTGGTGAAACAGGCCCTAAACTTTAAATTTATATTTCTAGATGTCTTTCTGTCTGTCAGTCTGTGAGCAGCATTCGATAGTTTAGTCGTTTCGTGCAAAAGTCATAATTTTTTCGTTTAATAACTATCGTAATATTTTTTGGGACACAACGTATCAAATTTCTTTTAAAATCTGTAAAAATAAAGAGGCGATTGCCAATCCATACAATTCATACTAATATTATAAATGCGAAAGTGTGTCTGTCTGTCTGTCTGCTGACTGTCTGTCTGTTACCTGTTCACGCCCAAACCGCCGAACCGATTTTGCTGAAATTTGGTATGGGGATACTTTGAGTCCCGGCCCCCAGGAAAGGACATAGGATACTTTTTATCCCGGAAAAATGTACGGTTCCCGCGCGATAAACTAATTTTGGCGCAATGGAGTTGCGGGCATCATGTAGTTAATATTAATTTTAAAGAACTTACAAAAATCTTAGATTTTGCAAATATACTTATAAAACTTGCCCTCTACGTCTACGCAATATAGCAACTTATATTTTAATAATCAACGAAATTGAATAAAAATACATACTTACTTATATTATTATCAAATATTGTAAACTAATTTTAAGCATAGTTTTACAACACACATTAATTTTCTCTTACACTTAATGCAAATTGCATGCCAAAAAAAAAAATTTATTTAACTATTGAAACATGGAAAAATTTTATAATTTGTCGGTTTTTCTATTAAATATTATACATTCTAGTAACATTTATTATAAAGAGCAACAAACTACATTAAAAACATTTTCTAAATAATTGTATCTCTTCCAATGAAACTAGTAATTACGAATAGAATAAGTATATTTTGTTCACTTTTGTTGGGCAACGAGAAATGTGCGTAACGTGTTATAAAAGTTTTAAAGAAAACAAAACGATTACGGCCACGTGAAAATGAAATTCCTGAGCACGTGACGGAGTTCAAAGAATGTATAATGTGTCTGTGCTTTTATATTTATCTAGACAACGCCCGCCAATTCGATTGTCGCGCGGGAACCGTACATTTTTCGTTATAAAAGTGTCCAAAGTCCTTTCCCAGGACTCTCTCTCGCTGAAATTCTCCATACCAAATTTCAACAAAATCGATTCAGCGTTTTAGCCGTGAAGAAGTGAAAAACAGACAGGTAGACAGACAGACACACTTTAACATTAATTAAAATATTAATTTGGATTTTAGTTTTTAAGTTTTAGGCTCTTGCATAGCTTTAATCGCGGGCTTTCAGCGCGGCGATCGAATCAAGCGTAACGAAAAAACCTAACACCCCCCTATTATTTGTTCTGTGGTATGGATATGTCGCAGTCATCTGGTTCAATCTGTGATTCGATTGAATGACTAGCGTATTCATTGAATGACACCGTTCTATTGAATGACTGAAGGACAACTAGTCAAGACGCTGACTGTAACGTTTAACGTCTTGACGAAACGTCATCATAGTGAAGTCGATAAATGGAATGCTATGATTTTTTTTAAGTATTTGTTGGTGGCGTACTAATAGGTTAATCTAGAAACTGACTTCAATTATGAGGCGACGGCTACTTCTGGATGGTTTACAAAAAAAATAACCACGATGGCTAAGGCGGGAGCTTCGTTGCGCTACGCTCCCGCCTTGCCATCTAACCTAACCAAATCCAATCGTATTGGACAGACGAAGTAATAAATACATTGCTATTAATTACCTAAGAATTACATACTGTTCTTATACATTTCCTATTCCGTTAAAAATAAATACAATTACCTGACTAATTTCATATCCGCTCTCTTCAAAGGGCTATGTTAAAAATCGCTAACTAGTTGAACGTTGAGTGACGATTGTTCAATCAACGTTCGGCCGAGTCATTAAATTGAATTGAACCGCAGATTGAACTAGATGACTGCGACATATAAGTACATATTATAACCAGCTACAGACCAAGTCTTTAATTTAAGAAACGGAGGAAAATGTGGAAAAAAGCGGGAAAAATTATTTATCATTGACAGCTTCCGTTGCGTGCGCTGTAAAAACGGTCCAAGATACCCAAAAAATATGTATGAAAGAATTATTCCTCTTTGAACCGATTGTGATGAAATTTTGTACACAGCAAGTCTAGAGCCTGAGAAAGAATAGAATAGAATAGAATAGAATAGAATAATTATTTATTTGCAGCTATTACTATATATAAGATACTAACAACAAAAAAATTAGCTTAAATTTTGATAAATAAGTAAGTACAACTAAACAAAGACATTAAAAATTCTTAAATAAATCAGCCGCAAATTGGACCAAGCTCGGCAGTGTTGGCACACCTAGGTATCCAACGAAACGAAAGAATATCTAAGGCTACTTTTTAACTGGAAAAAGGGGTTGTAAAGGGGTGTTTATGTTTTTCTTTTCAAGAACATTCAAGAACTAATAAAATAATATAAATAACTGTTAAAATTAGACACCAGTTTTAACCCCCAACGCAAAGAGAGGGGTTATAAGTTTGACGTGTGTATGTCTGTAAAAATTGAAGTTTGAAGTATGCGTACCGCGGAAGCAACTGTCGTGGAAATGTTGCAATGTAGCCTACATGAAAACGGGAACCCCCGCGCGCTATAAGCTGAAGTTCACGCGGACGGAGTCGCGGGCAACAGCTATTAATAATTTTAAACTCGTGTCGTCAAAATTCGTAAAACAAAGGAAGTAATAACCACACCTTTTTAACCTAGTAACGAAAATGCTGTTTCTTTTTCACAAGTTTCACAATGCAGCTACATGAAAAATCGAAGATACAGGACTGCTGTAATAATTAGGTACATTCAATAAAGCACGTTATATTTACACTGCATTTTTTATTGTATGGCTCAACCCTAAAATTTCACTATGAATTCTCAATCTTCTATAATATATTATATAAAAATTGATTTTCAATTGTGTTTGTAACGCTAAAACTCGAAAACGGCTGAACGGATTGGGCTAATTTTAGTCTCAAAATATTCGTAAAAGTCCAGGGAAGGTTTTATAGTGACACGAAGTTCACCGGGACATCTAGTATATTATAAATTGTCAATTGGAATAATGAATGAAAGAATTTACATTATCAATGAATTGTATTATCGTCTTCGTGATACCACGTGGTCGGTGTAGCGCAAACGCACGTGCTTTTCTCTGTCAACGTGATTTTTAACCGGCTTTCAAAATGGAATCCATTTATTTTAATGTTCATTCAAATAATTCTTTACATTGCAATTAATCTAAATATATAAAACTCAAAGGTGACTGACTGACATGGTGATAGATCTATCAACGCACAGCCCAAAACCACTGGATGGA